>VDFB02334334.1:0-70411 GCA_007258455.2 Sequoia sempervirens
AGGAGACTTTTGAAGTCCATGAAGAAATCAAAACACTAGTGTAGTCCCCTAAAAAATCTCACAGTCCTCCTAAAGGCCCAATACTATCTCCTAAAAGAATCCCTATAATTGAGGTCCATGACTTTGTTGAAGAGTCCGAAGAACAATTAGAAGAAAGGGAAGCCTTAAAGAAGAATTTGAGGATGAAGAGGCCAAAATATCCCCTTTGCCTTCCCTAACTGTTGAGAGAAGAAAAGGAAAAGAGCCGCTAATTGAAGAGGAAGAATTTCATGACATGTAGAATGAAGAAGAAATAGAAGCAGAAGAATTGTTGATGACAATGAAAATTTCTAGGATTGAAGCTGAGTTAGAGCAGGAAAGAAAGAACATGCAATTTCTTGAGGAAAAGTTGAAAAGAAAAGAGGAGGAATTACAACAATCTCTCAATAGAACTCAAGAAATGGAAAAATAAATTGAACAAAAGGAAACAAGATTAAAAGGATAATTAAATAACACTAAGGAAGCTTTACAACAGGCTAATGCACAAGCATTGGCGAGTGTAGAGGAAATAATAAAATTAAAAGAGGAGTTACAGTTGAAGGAAGAATAATTAAAACAACAATCCATTAGGTTTTATTCTTAGGAGGCTTCTACTTCCTTGGCTCCACCAAATTATCTTGCTTTTCCTCCTATTTTGTTAGTTATTCCACTAGATGTTTCGTGGATAACTCAACCAGGATATTGTTATTTTGAAACATGAAAATGACCAGTTAAAAAGGAAAGTACAACAATTGGAGGAAGAAAAAGATGAAGCAGAAAGAAGATTTGAACAAGTAATTGAGATATCCTCAACAATATTGTCAATGAGGAAGCCACTAGAGATGTATGCATTATTTGCAAGGGAGAAATTTCTGTAGTGGAAGCTAAATCAATTGGTTTTAAGAAGAAGCATTGATTATAATAATGACAATGATTTTTTGCAGGACTATTTCCATAGCCATCTTGAAATTTAGAACCAAATGTGTGAATTCTTCCTGTTGCAAGGTGTGACCCTTGGTCTTCCTTACAACACTAACGCTTGGGTTTGTGACATGGTCTTACTGCCTTTTGTGGTTCTTAACCAAAGCTTGTATTGGGAATTGACAGGTCAATTTTTTGGTGCAATGACAAGTCCAACAATTGGTATTAGAGTTGATCACAGGTTCAAACCTCGTGCTTGTGTTGGGGGGATTGTTGCAAGGTGTGACCCTTGGTCTTCCTTGCAACACTAACGCTTGGGTTTGTAACATGGTCTAACCGCATCATGTGGTTCTTAACCAAAGCTTGTATCAGACATTGACAGGTTGATCTTTTGGTGCAACGACAAGTCCAACAATTGATATCAAAGTTGGTCACAGGTTCAAACCTCGTGCTTGTGTTGGGGGGATTGTTGCAAGGTGTGACCCTTGGTCTTCCTTGTAGCACTAATGCTTGGGTTTGTGACATGGTATAACCATCTCCTATGGTTCTTAACTGAAGCTTGTATTGGGAATTGACAGGTCAATATTTTGGTGCAATGACAAGTCCAACACTTCCAACATGGGTTTTTGATGAGGGGTATTAATGATTCTTTATTAAATGTTTATGTTGGAGAATTGAAAATTAGGTCATTTGTCTCTTGGATGCAAAATCAAGTTGAATGGTCAGAGAGAATTGAAAAATATAAAGAAGCACAGAGGAGGTACAAATTTCCAATGAGATAGAAATGCCTCATGCAAAGTAGTATATTACAATGGTTAGATCGATAGTCAGGAAAAACAATATCAAGCCTATCTACGTTTTCAATTTTTTGAACATTAAATCAGCTTTCCAAAATATTTAAGGAACACTTCCTCCATAGGCACTCTTCCTCCACAGGCACTAAATGCATGTATGGAAAGATATTACACCATCCCTAAGTCACTAAGAAGGAGAGAACCTATTAGTCCAAATGACATCAGATGGAGCTTAATAAGGGTAAGGCACACAATCTCTTTGATAGACTAGCAATAGGAATTCTGGATTGGTATGCAATTCAGGATGTCGATCATCATAATGCCTGCTCCAAAGCTCAATGCATCTGACAATATTCTCGCAGAATTCTTCAAATTTTCGTATTAGAAATTGAAGGAGAACAATGGATTTGCACTCAAAACCAGACTTACAACACAATACAAGGAAGGAGTGTTTGACTGTGCAATATGGATGGAAGCACTGAACAAAGAAAAGGAAACCACTATAATAATTAATAAGGAACCATGAGGACATGGTTCATAATAGGTGGGGGAGAATGATGAGTGCCTCAAAAATACTTTTAAATAGTCATTTTATGGTTTAAAAGACTTGGTTATATTACTAATTAACATGACTAGTGGTAGACTATATGTCGATATATTTACTTGTTTTACTTTATGTTTGGCTAAATTAGTAAATATATTAGAGGTAATGCTTTGCATTGAATGCGTTGCTTTTGTGCTGATAATGATGAATTAATTATGCAATTTTAATCTTTTATTGTCATAATTGGTATCCTATTTTGAGGATCTTATTTAGGGTATGTAAGACTAATGATTGATGACTTAGTTCAAAGATAAAGTTAAACTCCCTGTTTAACCACATGAAGAAAATCATGCTCATGATCTTTCTAGCTAGATGATGAATCACTGAAGTTTCAAATCAGCTCCTCTTAGTCGGTTTCGGAACTTCTTGTCCTAGCATTGATATGGAATTTTCCCTCTATCTATTTTCAGTTCTGTTTTAGTCTTTAGTTCAGACACCTTATATCTTGGTGGTTAACGCCATGTTTTGAATTCAATAAAGGATATTATTACAAATATCCATCTTTAGGTTTTAGGAAGGGAGTTAGATAATTTTCCATTAGAATTTGTAATTGTTGCACTACTCTATTATGTGTCCCTATTTGGGTGAATTTGAATGAAATTAAGAAGTTAACTCAAATCATTATGTTAGAGGTCTCATCGGATGAAGAGCAGGGCCAACTCAACCAAAGGAAGTGACATTGTGTGGTATTCCTATGAGTTTATTTTATTTCCGTTCAATAAATATTGAATCTAAAATGTTAATTTTTTTTGAATCATTTTCAACACCTATGTTTAATCACTTTTAAGCTAAGTTCATCATGGTTAGAATGGTTTATTATATTTATTTTATTATAAAGTTTATTGGGTTAATCAAGATTTAGATGTTTTTTGTAGAAATTAAGTTTTATAATTATCTCTTAGGTTTAATAGAAGTAATGATGAAAACTTATGGAAAGATGAAACTGAAACTTGTTTGGATATTACTCATGGAAATTAGTATTTATGTTTTCTAGATTAATAATTATTTCCTTGCAATTTATTTCTGTTCTTTAAATTAGCATTTATTTTTCCATCAAATCTTAAAATAGATTTCCTTTGAAGTAAATTAGAATTAAATTTAAATTTCAAATTCTAGATTAAGAACTAAATTAATTTTAATCTTTTCCATCAATCAGTCTTAATCAAGTCAAGCAAAGTCAAAAATAAGTTAACAAAACTTTAAATTAGGAAATGAGATAGAATTAATCCTTAGGAATTAGTCACTGAAGTTCAACTCCTCAGAGCTCCTAAAAGCTCTTGAAGGAGCTAAACCAAAACCAGAAGTCATTGTTTACAGTGCAAAACCCCCCTAAAATTTGTGAAAAATATCCTTATCACATATATCTCTGAGACACACCTTGTTCAATAATTAAATGACTAAATGCTGCAAGTTGTGACATCAATGACCTTGCCCATCACTAACTAGCATGATCATGTACTAGCTATTCCTAATTGTCTATATGAAGCAGAGATGGAATATGCAAGTTTTTTCATAAAAATGGACAGTGATTGTTTTTGACAAAGAATGCATCGATGAAAAAAGGGATGAAGAGGCTTGTTCGGTTGCTAATGAACAACATTTAGTTCATAATAAACCTTTCAGATTTGGGTCAACATACCTATCAATTGGTGGTGCACATGAGTACCTTGCTACTGAGCATACTAGTTTTGAGCTATTTGAGCCATCCTTTGAAATATTCTGCATTGATCTGGATAATGATTTGAAGAATGGACTAAACTATGTTAATAAGCTTGAAATGGAAATATTCTTTGATGCATGGGATGTTATTGGTGGTGATGTTTATAGTAGTTATGACCTTGATTTGAACAAAAGAAAAGGTACCATGGGTTTTGATGAATCACTTTTCCAAGGTAGCAAAGCATGTGACAGTATGATTGGTTCACAATGCTCAAATGAATGTGAACACTAGTTTGAGAATATTCCTGTGTATGAAAATTTCTTGTTCATCATGCAAGATGAATGTTTATTTAGATTTATATGAGCCTTCTATTAGTTGAGTTATTAGAAGTGGAATTACAATGTGACTTCAAAGGGCCAAGGCAAAGGTTTCTAGATGGAATTATTGAGAAAAGTGTTTATGAAAGTTTTTAGTTTGATATGAAAATTAAATTTGATGTCAACACTTATGGTGTTAATGATCAAGTGGACTATGAATATTTTCAATTTCTAGTCCAGCTAGAGGAGTATGATTGTGAACTGAACAAGGTAAAATGGTATATTAATTATGGATTTCAGTTGATATATGATTGCAGTTTTTAGTTAGACAAAGTTAAGGATGACAATGGCAAGTTTAGACACATGGAGATCATGTTTAATTGTAGTGATCACATTAAGATTAGTTGGTTGGAAATTCATGGCAATGTTTTTAGCCTCAGTCTAGTGTAGACAACAAAAAATAAAGTTTTTAATAGAGGTAAATGGTGGTTTTAAGTTTCTTGAGGGCTTGGGGACACCCAATGAAGATGAAGCCTATGTAGGTGAAAGGATTTTGAATGAAAGGTACTGATATGATGAACTTATGGAGTTTCTAGTACATGGAAAACTCGTAATGCCATACTTCTCCTAGGTATGTTTCTTCCATGTACAATATATAGTCATGTAAATGTTGTTTATATGTTAGTTTTCTTTGGTCTAGTTCTCTTTGTTGACAAATGTGACTCAAATTTACTAGTTTGATCGACTTCCTAGAACATTTGTGTTTTCCTCCTTCATTGGCCTATGTTAAGTTGTTGGCTTTCAAGTTTTTCTAACTGAAGTCATAGGGTTTTGAAGTTTCTTAACCTCTTGAATTTGTGGCTGTGAAGTCAAGGTGATCCCTTTGTTTTCAGTGTATCACGCATTTTGTGAACATCACAACCTCTAACATGAAGTTTGGAAGTTTGGGTATTGAGCGACAAAGTGATCCCTTTGTTGTTAGCAAGTCGCGGGTTGTGGGAACTCCACAACCTTCGACATGAGGTTTTGAAGTTTAGTTTTTTAGTGATATAGTGACTTGGAAGCCAATAGATGTGGGACCCAATAGGATGGTGGATTGTGACAAAGGCTGATAGGTGGAGATGACATGGAGGAAAAATGGCATGTGGACCCATGTGCTTGGTGAACAATGTCGACAAGAGATGGTTGCATTAGTGTGAGGTTTCTGAATGTCTCTTAGAAATTCTGATGAAAGAGTGTCGACAAGACATGGCATGATCATTAAGACTTTAGAAGATGTATAATTGACATTCTGGTAGAAGGTTGCAAGGACCTTGCCATTGTGAGCTTGTGCGATCGCTGCGACATTGTGAGATGTCTCTTTGACTGGGTGAAATGGTGTTAGGTGGATAACCCTAAGTTTGATGACAAATATTTATTCAATTGCTTATTTGACGACTAGAATTGGATTTTGGATGATGGCATGTGGCTCGAGGTGGAAATGTTAATGGGGTGTGGTAGTTGAAAAATGAGAGAGAGAGAGAAAGAAAATATCTTAGAGTAGAGGTAATGAGAGACATGTAGGCCGAGAGGTTGGGTATAGGCCAAAGGGTTGGGTGTAGGCTGAGAGGCTGGGTGTAGGTCGAAAGGATGGGTGTACACAAAAAGGCTAGGTGTAGGTTGAGAAGCTGGATGCAGGTTGAGGTATTACTAGACTGGTCGAGAGGTTGGGTAGCCAAGAGAGAGATGAAACTCGCATGAAGTGAAGGCCAAGTGGTTGTGCAATATAGAGGTTAAGAGGTTAGTGGTCGAGTTGTGTGACTGTTTAATCGAATGAGATGTCTCTTGTTGAGAGAGGGAAATAGAACAACGTTATGCTGCCAGATTCTCTCCATATGGAACAAGATGTAAACTTTGTAAAGGCCTTGAGCCTAATATTGTTTTTGTAACTGTACTTTATTGCTGAATAATACAATGATGATCTAGGTTTTTGGAGTGTGGGATTTTTTTACCTGAAAGGATTTTCCCCACATATATCTTTGTGTTCATGTCTTTTGTTTCACCTAAACATGGTTGTTGGTTCTGATTTTTGAATATGTTAATGGTGTTGTTGAAACTGGTTAAGAATGAGTTTCTCTCAAAAATATTAATGTGGGAAATGAACTATGTCTAATTATTCTTTACAAAATAGTAGTACGTGTCTTTTACTGAAGGAACTACTGATATTAGATGTTTCTTTATGATATGCCCATCCTTATTTCCCAACAAGTGGTATCAGAGCCTTCTTTTGGGAGGTGTTTCTTCCTAGTGTGTTGTTGGTTCTGGGTATTCCTTTTGTGAAGATTTATTAGTTTGTCAGGCTTGAGGAAATCTGGAGGAATTAGCTAATGTATTGATCCTTTAACGAGTGGAATTTCTTTCTTTTTTGTTTAAGTTTTTGAGACAACACACAACATGGAAGATGGTGAAGATGGAGAAATTGGAATTGGTCATACTGGAATGTTGTGATCTGAGGTTCCTAGTTGGTAGTGGTATAACCCTGATGCATGGGGTGGAATATTTTTGCTTCGTGGTTGTGTTGCAGCAAGAGATTTCATATTGGGTGTTTGTGTGAGAGGCTCCCTGATGATATGGAGAAGCTTGGGTTATTTTTCAGTCATGGATTAATGTGCTTATGTTGTGTGTTTTTCCTTGTATTGGAAGGCACAATCTTATGGTACCTTGATTACAAGTAGGCTATGGAGTTGATCATTGGATGATCTGGAAGCTTCTGAAATATCCTATCTCTCTCAAATGCATGTGCATGTTGGTGGTTTTGGAGATGTCTTGAAATGAGCTTGGGGTTCTTGAACTGCTATTTCCTTTTAAGGATGGTTTGTACTTGCATGGCTCTGTGGTTTTTCAGGTTTTACACGATCAAGCAAAACTTGTGGTTATGTGGATTTGTTGTTAAGCTATTTTCTTGACCCTGACTTTTGGGGTGTGACTAGATGTGATAGTTGTAGTTTGACATAGTTTGAGGAGGTGTGATGTCTTCTCTATATGGGAGTGTTGGTAAGTGATTCATCACTCAACATTCTTGTGGTGTTGCATGCTGGGTTCCTAGACTATGGTGCTCAAGTTGTGGACATGATTGGAAAATAAAATCCAATCTTGATTTGGTGTTTGTTTCAAGTTGTCTATGTGGTTATTCTCTTTGAGATCTCATTTTTGCAGTTTCTAGTGTGATGATGGGTTTGCATATTTCTATTGAATGGATCTACAATTTGTGCAATGTTCTGGGTTGTCTTTACCTACATGTTTTCTATGGGAAAACTCAGAAGTGGACTAATATCCATGTGGTTTGATTCTATGTTGGTGCAAATTTGTTAGTTGTCCTTGTTTGTGGTCACTTGTGCATTGGTGTGGTTGCTCTGAGATGAGAGGATGGATGGTATTAAGTACTTGAATAGTCGGTCATGGGGACCTGTAGCATGTGTATCACAATGTAATGGATAGCTTGGATATATTTCCTTGTGTAAACTTTTGAAAGTGATGGTGTTGTTTGCTTGGTTTGGAGATCTTGGTGTCACTTGGTATTGATGTTAGAAAGAAATGTTGTGTGGAATTGAAGTATTTTAGTTTAGTAGATGTTTGGTCATGATGCTTGAAAAAATATGGTGTCACGGTTCAGTGGTAGCTTTAACAGTGATTGTGGATTCATCACTTGGTAGTGAATGGTATTCTCTAGTGTTGCAAATGTTACTAGGAGGAGCTCTTAGATCCTGTTGCTGCAGAAGAGTTCTTTTGCATTTACGTGGACACTATTTGAATATGTGTGACATATTGGAGCCTTGGAGGACTTTTGTGAGTCTTTTGTTGAGGCGTTGGTGGTGCTTGATAGGTGATGATAATTTAGAGTTTGTTGTGTTTCATGTCATGGTATACTCTTGATTGCACATTAGAGTTTTTGGATGATGCATTTCTCTTAATACCATGGTATGTTCACTTGGAGCATGGGATATCCTACGGGGGATGTGTAGATCATGATGTCATAATAAGTTCCTAGTTCAGATGATTGGAGCTTTGACAATGGTCTGGTGATTCTTTGTGTTTTGGGTGCATTGGTCATATGATTGAGAGCTTCATGACAGTACAATGATGCATTTAGAGTTTAGCATGAGATGATCGGTTGTAGGTGCTCATGGATACATGGAGAATAAGGTGACACAATTGGAATTTAGAGTTGTATGTAGAAGGATTTTCTATAGGTATATGATGTGGAAATTTTTCTCTCTATGGTCTTGGTTATGGAGAATTATGGTGAGGGTTGTACAGGTTGTGCATATCATTGTGGATGGTTCCTTGAAACTTCATGTTTACACTCTCTATGTGTTGTTTTTAGATTTGGTATGCCTTCATTTTGCATTACCCATGAAGTGGGAGTTCTTGGATGTGTTGTGTCTTCTTCGATTGGTTGTCACATGGAGCTTGTATTTTTAATTGATGGGTTGGATATGTTACTGGAATGAGTTTATTGATGTTGATACCTTTGAGGTATGTGTGATTGGATGGATTAGAACTTACTGTGTGTGCTATATTCAGTCATGTGGGTTGATTAGTTGGATGGGAGCAATCAGTTTTCTAATTGTTGTTCTAGTTGATGTTCTATCTTGTTTCTGGAGAATGACTTCACTATTGTGTTCATGATGGAGGGCTTTGAAGCTAAGGTTGTATTGCTTATGTATAGCATGTGAGCATAGTGGAGTGGTGGAAGTGTTGAATCCCTTTCCATCTGTAGGATTTGATGCTTGTGTTCTTGAGACTAGTGCATATATGCCTTGGCTCATTCCTTTTTCCTATGGTGGATGGATGGAACTGTTTCTTGAGTTGGTGGACATCTTAGATGTTGTTGCAGGTGTCTTAGTTGGAGCATGGAAGAATTTTTTAACATTCTTGAGTTTGATTTGGAAGGAGCCAATAAGTTCTTTGTCAAGTGGGAGAATGTTGAGAAATGTGACTCAAATTTACTGCCTTGATTGAATTCCTAGAAAAATTGTGTTTTCCTCCTTCATTAGCCTGTGTTAAGTCATTGGCTTTCAAGTTTTTCCAACTAAAGTCATGGGGTTTTGAAGTTTTTTAACCTCTCGACTTAGTGACTATGAAGTTAGGGCGTTCCCTTTATTTTCGATGTGTTGCAGGTTTTGTGAACTTCACAACCTTTGACATGAGGTTTAGAAGCTTTATTTTTAAGTGATAGAGTGACCCCTTTGTTGTCGACAAGTAATGGGTTTTGGGAACTTCACAACCTCTAACATGAGGTTTTGAAGTTTGATTTTTCAACAATATAGCGACTTGGAATTCAACAGATGTGGGACCTGATAGGATGGTGGATTGTGATGAAGAACAATAGGTGATGATGACGTGGAGGATAGATGGCATGCGGGCCCATGTGCTTGGTGAAAAATGTCAGTGAGATATGGTTGGATCAGCATGAGGTTTTTGAACGTCACTTAGAAATTTTGATGAAAGAGTGTCAGTGATACATGGTGTGATTGGCAGGACTTCAGAAGATGTCTCCTCGACATTCTGGTAGAAGGTTGAAGGACCTTGTGCAATTGCTGAGACATTGTGAGATATCTCTTTGACTGGGTGGTATGGTGTTAGGTGGATGACCCTAAGTTCGACAATGAATATTTATTCGATTACTTATCTGACAGCCAAAATTGGATGCTAGATGATGGTATGTGGCTCGAGGTGGAAAACCTAATGGGGTGTGATAGTTGAATAGTTAGAGAGAGAGAAAGAAAATATCTTGGAGTAGAGGTAATGAGAGATGTGTAGACCAAGAGGTTGGGTGTAGGTTGAGAGGCTGGGTGTAGGCCGAAAGGGTGGGTGTAGGCCAAGAAGCTAGATGTAGGCTAAGGTGTTTTCAAACTGGCTAAGAGGCTAGGTAGCTGAGAGATAGATGAATCTCACAAGAGGTGAAATTAAAGCAACTGTGCAATAGAGAGGTCAAGAGGCCAATGGTCAAGCTATGTGGCTATGTGGCTGAATGAGATGTCTCTCATTGAGAGAGGGAAATAGAACATGGTTATGCTGTTGGATTCTCTCCAGATGGAACAAGATGTAAACTCTGTAAAGGTTGTGAGCTTGATATTATATTTGTAACTATACTTTGTTGCTAAATAATACAATGGCAATCTGGGCTTTTGGAGTGTGGGGTTTTTTTACCCAAAAGGGTTTTCCCCATGTATATCTATGTGTTCATGTCTTTTGTTTCATATTTCATGGTTGTTGGTTTTGTTTGTTGAATTTATTATTGGTGTTGTTGAAATTGGCTAAGCATTAGTTTCTATCAAAAGGATTAATGTGGGAAATGAACTATGTTTGATTTTGATTTATGGCATAGTAGTACGTGTCTTTTACCGAAGGAACTAATAATCTCAGATGTTTCTTTATGAGATTCCCATCCTTATTTTCCAACACTCTTGCCTTGTCTAGGTAGGTCCTAGTTTTGGTTCTTCGTGATTGGTCTGCTTCAACCTAAGATTCTAGGATCTTGCTCTATTTTGGAAGAAAAAACATCCCTATTTGGAGCCACTAATGGAACCACAAAAATTCCTATGTGTTCCATCTATAAATTCTACAAAATTTGGTTAATCTCATGTCTTTGGGATTAGGATTTCATCCACTATCATGCCTTAGGGTTCGTTTTACTAAAACCATTTCTAAAACTCCCTAAGTTTGATGTCCATTGCAAGAATTATAAATCATCGTTGACCCTTTTTCACCAGTTCTCGGTTGCTTAAGTCATTTCTTATGCCATCGAGTCTATTTTATTACCAACCCTTGGATCCTAGTGTCCCATTCATTGACCATTGCTTTATAAAATACCACCTTATAGTGGCATGGGTTGATTTCCCTTGAAATATTGTCAAGTCCTTGGTTGGGGTTTAATTTTTCACTCGTTGCTTAAGGTTTCAACCTTAATCCTTATGTCCATTTTTATCTTATGCCTAGAAGTTCCCCCTCTTTAGAACTTACATTTGGCATATGAAAATATCCAACAATTATGAGGACCTTTTGATCATCAAGGTTTGATATTGTCTATTCCTCATGGCCCTACCCCATTCTACTTTTCATTTAGATAATTTGATGGGCGAGTGGGCGAGTGCCATGTGCCCTCTACAATGATGGACCTAGAAGTTTTGAATAGTTAGCGGGTGATGTTTTAATGAGATTAGTGGTGGTTATTTGGAATTGTGTCTTCATCTAGACTATTCCTTTCCATCGAGTTGGTTTCTTTTTTGTATTAAAGTAATATCATGGGGTAGCGGGCTAATGACACACATCCCATTGTCGAAGGGACCCACCAGATTTTAAAAACATGTAAATGCTACGCTTGATTAAGATTGATGGTTGATGGTGGATAACATGGTTCAATCTTGATTGCTCCTTGGCATCCCATGGGGGAACCACCTCTACTTCTAATCAACAAGGAGGCGAGTGAATGCCATGTGGAGCAGTCTGAAAGGAAAAACTAACATTGGAAAGGGGAAAATATTTAAAAAATATTACCATAAGGATATATAGGATAAAGTGTGCGCCATTAAAATGGATTATTTAACACATGTTCAAGATATGTGAAATGTTTTTTGGTCTGGATCATCAATTCTATTAGAAGATTGCACATATGGGTGAGTGGTTTTGCATTAAGGAAAGCACAAGCTGACGACCTGAGGTCTAATATCGGCCATTCCCCACCACACCATTTTTGTCAGTTGCAAGCTAGTTAAATCTCATTGGTAGGTGGGAAACTTGACATGACATGCTTTCTTTAATTCGAGGTGGATGGTAGAGTGTGTGGATGCTTATCCACATGGTTTTTTCTGATTGGACAAAGGAAATGGTTGCATGCATTCAACCTTTTCAAAATTAATTACCTTGATTTGGATTATCTATCAATCTATCTCACCATGTGATCAATGATTGAGGTTCAAAATACAATGTTCGATTGTCAGCTCTCTCACATGAGCTTTCCTTGAGAATTAATGGTCGACACGCTCAACCAATTGTTTGATATAATGAGAATTGCTAGCTAGTTTGCTTCATAATTGAAATCATTAGGAGCCAAAAAATTAATCTTGAGTCTGAGAAGAAGATGTCAGGAGCTTTGGGAAGTAGTTGTAAAGGCATTGAAGATAGTTCTCCCAAGAGGATAAATATGATTGAACCCCAAGATGATGCACTTGAAACTAAGTGTGGTACACCAGGAGCTCCTATAAGGCCAAAAAGTAGGAAGAGAGATCGTGATAGATCTGTTGAGGGTGAATCCATGAAAACTTACAACTTGAGAAGTAGGGTTTTCATTCATAACCGAAGAAAGCCTGGTGTCGTGTCTTTGAAGGAACAAATTGCTAAGGAGGAAACTAAGGGAAACTGACCAAGTACAATGGGAAGAATAAGAAGAAGAAGTACCACAAGGCTTACATGATTCTTTTATGGGGAAGCCTGATGATTCCTTGGAAGGTGGGGTTGTTTCTTTAGGTGATAAGGTAGACATTGACTTGGATTACACCTAGTACCTTCTCACAGTCATAGGTTGAGAGGATTCTAATGATGGAGAGATAGATTTTCTAGTTTTAGAAAAATAATGAAGGGGACATCCATTCTCTGATTTTGAAGATGAGGAACCATTGGAGAGGTAGTGTGTCCCTATTTGGTGTTTTTTTTTAATTACCAAAATGAAGGAGAGGTGTTGGATGCCACTACCACAATGGCAGGTTTATCTTCTTCAATGAGCCTATAAGTTTTGATCTTAGGTGCTTACAAGGAAAATTTCTTTGGTTGACGCGGATGATGAGTTTTGGTGCTACTACAATGATGAATGATGCCTTTTGGAAGGCTAGCTTTTCTGCTTCAACAAATGATATGGGTTTTTATCTTTTGTTCTTTCCCTCCATATGAAGGTGCAAATATAATTGTCTAGGGATCTTTGAAATTGAAATGAAATTGAGTGTCAAATGTAAATGTGACTGAAATTTTAATTTGGCTTGAAGCTTGTTGCTCCCATGTTTTTATAAATGGAAATTCAGGGCTAGTTACGAGGGGTGGGTTGCTTTGTAAATGATCAAAGAAAGAATATTTTAAAGAATATACTGAGCTTTTTAGAGTTAAGTCTTATTGGTGTAGCCATGGTAGGAGGGTCCTCAAAGAGAACAATCTAGACTGTTCAACAAGAGTAACACAATGAAACAAATATAGAATATGGAGGAAAATACATATTAAAACATTCTCATTAACAAAAATATCAGTTACATTTAGCCGACAACATCCAGGCTAACAGATTCATCTCACGAGCCTGATCAAATATACAACATTCTAACATGCTCCTATATGTGAGCTGAGCTCTTACAAATCAGATCAAGCTTAATACATTAATCCACTACTAACTCTCCTCCCCTTCTAACAGTCGATTAAAAGCTTTATACTCTATCCACAGTTCTGGAAACATCTGCGTAGGCCAAAGATCATCACATTTTCCAATGGAAGAAAATATAACAGGCGCATGAACAAGTCAGCCTCAAATTTGAATTACTCCATCAATGGGTACATAAGATGAAGTGTGGACCTATAATAAAGGTTAGGGACACTCCAAGGAATATTTAAATCACACCATTAAGATTCGAAAATCACGAGAATGATCCACTGGTGTAGGAGCACCTATTTGATCACATGCCTCCATGAGGCCATATTGAGTAATTTGTTCCATTTTTATGTTTTGAGATTTTAATAAGCCCAAGATGCCACCTTTGTGGTGTTATAGGTCATAGGATGTTGTTCATTTCTCATATATTGTAAAAATTGTCAAAAGTGCAAAATTAGGTAGATGAAATGTCATTAAGGTGTTTTGTCAACAAACTAATCAAAAGTTGGTTGCAAATAGTTGGTTTGGGTTGAAAATTTATAAATAAACCCTCCAAAAGTCGAATTTGGGGTTGGAGGCATTATTTTTGAAGTTTGATAAATGGAAACCTCCAATTTTGTGCATTTCCTGATTTTTACATTGTTACCAGATTGAAGTTGTACTTTGTACGGCCTAGAATGGAATAAAATGATAGGGTATCATATATGGATGGAAATATCTCTGTTTCTAGTTTCCAATTCTTTTTGTCTCATTGAATTTTATCAAGTTTTGTGGAAGATATGATCATTTTGGTGAGACTGCCTATTCTAACAATATTGTGCAGAATTTACAGTCTGAAAAGTGTGATGGTACGGAATTTAAAGTCTATAATTTGGATCTGAAATCAATTGGATTTTGTTTCCATGTGAATCTACTTTCATTTTCTTCAAGTATCATCAAATTTCATTAAGATTTGAATGAGTTATGACCATTTTTGTGAGGGCAGGTCTGAACCCTACCTAGGGTTTGCAGCTTTGGTAAAAATACAATAAGTTTCATTTCAACCGTTGGATCTTCATAATAATTGGAGGAAAATACTATACCTATGTTTTCTTCAATCTCACCAGAGGGATTGGCTTCATAATTTATATTGTAGAAGTTATTAATGACTGTTCATGGCAATAAATTGTGGGCTACCATAGTTATGTTTCCAATGTGATATACAATGTTTAATAACATGTGTTATAAAAAGATTGTTTTGGATTATTGTTGAAGTTTGTGACATGTTTTGTGAATCCTCATAGCTATGCATCATCCACACATGGTTAGATTAGTTGTTAGGCTTGAAAACTATTCTGGTGTCGGTTCAAGAAACTATCATGAAATCCAGAATCAATAACTTGTCAGAAAATGATCCAATCACGCTCAAATCTTGGAATAAGGAAAATGAACATGTACATGATGTACATAGAGATCCACATGGTCTAGTAAGCAAAGATGATGGATCCACCAATACGAACTGAGAAAGAGCAAAACAAGAACAAAACTGCAAGGAAAATATTTTTGGTTGATGCAAGATTTCCAAGAACCAAGGATGCTCCTGCATCAGACATCTAGGGTTAATGAAAAGTGAGTCTCTCACTTTGTAGGGGCTAAAGGAAAACCAAGATAGTCTACCTCAACCTGATAAATCCATGAAGAGTCCTCCACTAATCTACTTTTCCACTTCACAAGATATTCTTTATACTATCTGCCACAAGTCTTCCTCCCATCTTTGATATCCAGAATCTCCTCAATCTCATCTGATTATTATTTATGAAACCAATTCTCCAATTCCACTATACTTTCCTCACTAAATTTTTCTTCATAATATTGACGTAGGTTTTCAATATTGAATATAGGCAATATACCCATACCATCTGGTAACTCTACTTCGTATGCATTTCCTGAATCAAACTTCTTCAAGATCCTACAAGGTCCAAACTTCCTCATCTTTAGCTTGTTGTATGTCCCAATTGGAAATATTTCCTTCCTCAAATATACTATCACTTCATCTCCAATTTTGAACTCCTTATGTCTCCTCTTCTCATCTTCCTTCTCCTTATACTTTCAGTTCATGTCTTCTAACCGTTGTTTTACTCGAGTATGTACTTTCTTCATGTGTTTTGTAAATTCCTCTACTTCTGCACTTCTTTTATCTTCCATACTGATGTTTCTTAACTCTGATATACCTCTAGGATGAATTCTAGTAAAAATATCAAAAGGTGTCTTCCCTATACTCTTGTTTACTGAATTATTGTATGAAAATTTTGCTTGTGCTAGGACTAAATCACAACTTTCAGTCCTCTCTCCAACCAAACATCTGGGCAAATTCCCTAAGCTCCCAATCACTACTTTTGTTTGTCCATTAGTCTGGGGGTGAAATGTAGAAATGAACTTCAAATCTATCTTCAACTTCTTCCAAAGTTTCCTCCAAAAGTAACCAACATAATTTACATCTCTATCTGAAACAATACTCCTAGGTAATCCATGCAATCTAACCACTTCCCTAAAAATAAGTTTTCTACATGCACTACATCTGTTGTATTCCTACAAGGTATGAAATGTATCATCTTAGAAAACCTATCTACCACCACAAATACAAAATCATTATCTCTTTGGGTCTTCGGAAAACCAAGTATGAAATCCATTTTGATATCCTCCCAAGGCCTTTCTGGAACTATCAAAGTCTTATATAATCCAACATTCTTACTACTTCCTTTTTCTACTTGACAAACTCTGCAACTCTACACAAATCTTCTAACATCCTTATGAATCTATGGCCAAAAATAATTCACTCACCAATGCTACTGTCTTATCAATTCCAAAGTGTCCTGCCAATCCTCCATTATGATTTTCTTTCACCAAGTTCTCCCTCATTGAACTCTAGGGTATACACAATTGATTACCTCTAAACAACATATCCTCTTGGATGAAATAATCCAACCACTAGCTTCTATCCTCCAAAATAGGTTCCTCACAAGCTTTCCAAGGGTCTGCAAAATCCGGGTCTTCCTCATACAAATTATTCAACTCATCAAAGCCTAATGTCTCCACTCTCATCTCTGTTAGTGAATTTCTTCTCCTACTCAATGTATCGACAAATCCTAGATATACTAATTCCTCCTTCATGAAACTACACTTCTTAATGTTTATCAACAAGCGCTCTTCTCTCAAGCTCTGCAAAACTTGTCTAATGTGCAACAAATGTTCTTCTCTACTCTTACTAAAAATCAAGATGTCATCCAAGTACACAATCAAAAACTTACATAAGAATCTCTTCAATACCTCACATTCATGAATCTCATGAAAGTACTTGGTGCATTTTTCCATCCAAAAGGTATCACCAACCACTCATACAATCCTTCATTTGTCTTGAATGTTGTTTTCCACTAATCCCCTTCTCGGATTCTTATATGATGATATCCACTCTTCAAGTCTATCTTGGTAAAATACTTAGCTCCACTCAAACAATCCATAATGTCATCCATCTAGGGTAAAGGAAATCTATACTTCATTGTGATATTATTTATGGCTCTTGAATCTATACACAATCTCCATTCTCTATCCTTCTTAGGTGCCAACACAATAGGTACTACACAAGGACTTAGTATTTCTCTGATCAAACCCTTTCTCAACAATTCTTGTACTTGTCTATTCAACTCTTCATTCTCTATAGGGGTTATCTGGTGTGCTACTTTACTAGGAAAACTAGCTCCAGGAATTAGATCCATGCAATGACTAATACTCCTCACAGATGGTAATCCATCAGGTACATTGTTTGAAATGATCTCCACATATTCTATCAAAAACTCCTTTATCTCTTTTGGTTGTTCTTCCACATGCTTCAAGTCTTCAACCTTCTTAGGAACTAAGGAAAAACACATATTCTCATGTCTCAACCCATCAAGGAATCTTCTTCCATCAAACAGACAAACCCTAGCATTCATACAAACCTCGACTGTAGGAACATCTTCCAATGGCAATAAAATATGCTTCATCTCATTAGCAACAATGGTGTATATATTCTTCTTTCCATCATGAATAGCATTTCTATCATACTGCCAAGACCTTCCCAACAAAATATGACATATATCCATAGGAATGATATCACACAAAACTTCATCATGGTAATTTCCTATTTTCAATTTCACCAAACATTGTTCACTTACCAAAATCTTATGCTCATCTTGTATCCAAGCTATCTGATAGGGATTTAGGTGCTTCAATCTTTCCAACTTCAACTTAGTCACCATCTCTTCAAAAACTAGGTTCTCAGAACATCCACTGTCAACTATCACCTTGCAACATTTACTAGCTACCTTGCATCTTGTCCGGAACAAATTCTTCCTTTGCAACGGTTCTTGCTCCAACTCACTCTGACACAATACTCTTTTCTTTACTAGCACTTCTCCTTCTTTTAGTTTATTAGATGATCTTGCATGATCTTCCTCAACAAAGGCGGTTCTTCTATTCTTCTTGATCTTTCTACTCATCTCTACCTAATTGCATTCAAAAGCTCTATGTCCTTCTCCTCCACATTTATAACAAGTTCCTTGAAATACCCTTTTATCTTGTCCTCTATCATCTCTTCTATGTCCTTCATTCCGGTAACCACCATATCCTCCTCTTCTTTATGAGTTTCCATCACTTTTCTGATATACATTATCATTCTTACTAATCTACTTATCCTTGTTCTGATCTGGAAAAGATCCTCTTCCTCCTCTAGTGAAAGTTCTTCCTCTTTGACATCTTCTACCCCTTCCTCTCTATCTTTTCTCATGTCTCTTATTCAGCTTCTCTTCTGCCTTTAGGTCACACTGATATGCCTCTTCCAGACTCTACAACTTGATCAAACTAATTTCATCCTATATAGATGACCTTAAACCATTCACATATCTAGCTACTTGCTCAATTTCCTCCTCTAAATGTCCAGATTTGATATTGAACTTCTAGAATTCTTGAGTATACTCTGTCACACTTGAATCTTTCTGCTTCAAATTTTGCAACCTTCAGAACAAACTAATCTGATAGTCTACTGGCATAAAAAATTTCTTCAACTTATTCACCATATGATCCCAAGATTTTATCTTCTCTTTCCCTCTTCTTTGCCTATTTGTCTACAAATGTTCCCACCAAATGGATGCATGTCCTCTCAACTTTGTACAAGAAAATTTTACCTTCTTATCTTTAGTGGTACCTTCAAATTAAAAATATTTTTCCATCTCTGTTATCCAGTCAAGAAATTCTTCTAAATCCAACTTACCAGTATAATCTGGTGGATTGAAATGTGGCTTCATATTTTCTCTAGTTAGGGCTCTTATGAACCTCTCTTCTCCTTGATCTAGGCTAGGTTGCTCTTCTCTTTCTCCTTCTTCCTCGACTTCTACCTCTTCATCACTCACATCATCAATTGATTGACCTCTTCTCTAGGCCATTTAAATTGCATCTAATCTAGTAGCAATTCCTCTTAGCATTTCCATTATAGCTTGGTTTGCATTTCCATGTGCTCCATTTCCTTTAACATTTCTTCTTCCAACCATCTTTACAACAGTCCTCTATAGCTATAGGTTGGATCCTCAATCCGCCTCCCCACAACAAATCTTTTATAGGAATTTTTCAATTTTTTTTGACCTCACATGGATCGAAGCTTGCTTTGATACCAATCTTGCGTAGCCACAGTAGGAGGGTCCTCAGAGAGAACAATCCAGACTGTGTAGAAAGAGTAACACAATGAAAGAAATACAGAATATGGAGGAAAATGTAGATTAAAACATTCTCATTAATAGAAATCTCGGTTACATTTAGCCGACAACATCTGGGCTTATAGATTCAGCTCATAGGCCTGATCAAATATACAACATTCTAACATGCTCCTATATGTGAGCTGAGCTCTTAAAAATTAGTTCGAGCTTGATCCCTTAATCCACTACTAACTCTCCTCCCCTTCTAACGATCGATTACAAGATTTATACTATATCCATAGTTCTGGAAACATCCGTGTTGGCCAAAGATCATCACATTTTCCAATGAAAGAAAATATAATAGGTGCATGAACAAGTCAGCCTCAAATTTGAATTACTCCATCAATGGGTGCATAAGATGAAGTGTGGACCTCTAATGAAGGCCAGGGACACTCCAAGTAACATTTAAATCACACCTTTAAGATCCACAAGTCACGGGAATGATCCACGAATGATTAGATTAGTTGTTAGGGTTGAAAACTATTCCGATGTCGGTTCAAGAAACTATCATGAAATCTAGAATCGATAACTTTTCAAAAAATGATCCAATCACGCTCAAATCTTGGAATAAGGAAAATGAACATGTCCATGATATACATAGAGATCCATAGGGTCTAGTGAGAAAAGATGATGGATCCACCAACACGAACTGAGAAAGAGAAAAACAAGAACAAAATTGAAAGGAAAATATTTTTGGTTGATGCAAGATTTCCAAGAACCAAGGATGCTCTTGCATCACTTAGGTTCAAGTCTGCTAATATAGATGTAATTTTGATAAAAATACTATCAATATAGTATAGAATGGTGCAAGTTGAAAGCCATTTTCTCTCCTATGTACTTGTTTCATAAGTTATGAATAATATAATCAAGGGTTATTTTATTTGTCTCCATTGATTTCCAGTGGATGTATGGTTTTATTCTTGCTTGTTAATTCAAATAATTAATGTAAATTCTTGAGTGAAGCTATAGGTTCATGTCAAATTAAGTGCTAGGAAATTGAAAAGAAGTGGTGGCTAAGAATATTATGTTAAATAATGTAATGCAGTGTCTTCAAAGCTTAATTAATGTCATGTATAAAATTCTTTTGATTATATGGGAAAAATAGGTTTTGAAGGGACTTGAAAGCCTTTATAACTAAAGATACAAAATTTTGCTAAAAAACTACTTTAGAGCGAAACCAACAATATACCAAAAGCCAAAAAGCAAGACAAAAAAGGGTGCTGAATGAGAGATAAAATAGTAAGCTAACAACAACACCCAAGTACAACAAAACAAAAAAATAATAGGAAATAAACTGAGACCCAACAACAACTAAGAAGAAAACTAAACACTAATTAATACTTCTCAAGGTGTTGACCACCTCAAGCTCCTGATTTTTGTGCATTTCGATCATATCCAACAACTCCTTCTCAACCTCAAAGAAATTTTTCCATTCAACTGACCCTCTAACAACAAGGCCCTTGTCACCATCTTTTGCACCTTTTTTTCCTTTTCCTTTGACTGAATGCTCTCTCTCCATTAGCTCAAAAAATAAACTTGGTCCTCCCTGAGCTCACTTATCTTTTGGAAAAGGATTTCCAAAGAATCCACACTATTCTTCACAAAGATGTGAAACACATGAAGAAGCTTCTTTATATCAACATTCATTCCCAATACCTTGGCTTCCAAACTAGCCAATCGATCTTCACATAAAGATTTGAATTCAAGGAAAGAACCCTCAAGGTCCACAATTGTATCAATCAAAATGTCCAACACCGAACCTTTCAAAACATTCTTTAGATTATCCTTCAAACCTATAATTTTAAATTAATCTTATTCAACTCCTAAAGAGTCCACTTAGCTAACTTAAAAGTTCCAGTGGGCCCAACCCTAGCCATATCCAACAACTCAAACATAGAGGTAGAATCATCATTGAGGTAAGTAAAGTCCTCAAAAAGGGGATTTACCTTCAAAGGCTTTGGTTTAGATCTCTTCTTCTCAGTATCCTCCTCATCTTGACCCTTATTCTCCTCTTCGAGCTCCACATTGGGTGAGTCCTAATTCGGGGAGTCCTCAATAGCCACTGCCTTTTCACCAAAATCCTCCCCATTGCAAAATACTTTGGGGTCCTTTGCCACCACTTTCGAGGCCTTGTTCTTTAGGTTAGCAATATGCTTGAATGAACTCCTTAGATTTTCCTTGTCCTCCATACCCAAATAATTATCTTGTAAACCCACCTCATTACCACCACCTTTGGTTTCACCCTAGCCAACAACCAATTCCTCATTCTTGGGAGGGGAACCATCCGAGCTCACCTCCATGTCCTCACTGTCATAAAGAACAAGGTTTTTGGCTGCCCTATTTCTTTTAGAACTACCTATCTTCCTCTTCTTTGAAAAAGTAGACGCAGGGGCCGAGGACACATCTTCTTCCTCTTCATTCCATTCCTCTTCATTTTCCATACTAGTATCTAAGTCTGACGAACTAGAAACATCACTCAAAGTCTTCTCCTTACCCTTAATGGTAGGGGTGGGGAGAAGAGCCTTAACATGCTCCATGATTAAGAGAATGAGACCATCATGGAGGATGAGAGCCATCCTATTCTTTAAATGAGCATAAATAGAAACCTTCATGGATAATAACAAAAAAATATAAAAGAAATGAACAAAACATGCCTAAAATGATTTAGGAATGTGAAGTGGTGATTGAGGATACTAGTCAAACTACTCTCTAGAGTCACATAGTGCATAAGTACCTCAACAACATTCACCCAAATATTCTTAAGGGATTTGCACTCGTAACCCCAACTTTCCATTCTGATCAATTTCTTCTGCTCATCATCTTTGAAGAATTGGGCCATCACTTCCTCCTTACTCTTCTTGTCCTTGAAAAACTTATGGCCAACCATCAACATCCTAGTAACTATAGCAACTATAGCAACTAGCTCCCCATTCACCTCCACTTCCATGACCTTTATCTTAAGCTTGCGATTATGCTAGCATGACACAAACTTCACCAAGGTATTAGGGTCATGCCCATGCAGCCTTTCTAAAAAATGTGTGAAATTACCATGATGTAGTATATTCCATAACTTCTTATTCTTCTTGAGGCTTGCACAAGAATGTGGCTCAATTATGCTTTTGTCACCACCCATTTCTTCTAGCACCAGAAAAAGAAATCCCTTGCGAATATTGCTCAACTAAATGCTAGAGAACAAAAGGAAAACCACAAAGTGTGCGAGAGAAAAGAAGGTACTAGAAATTAAATGTCGCATCATCTCAACCCACACTATAATTTCTCAATAAGCTCCTAGATTTCTTGAGAAGGGTCGAGCCCTCCTCCCACACATGAAACTCATTTAAACTGATAGCCTCGTTGGAAAAGAAAATTGCCAACTAGTTTCCTTCTTGGTAAATGTGAGAGATGTGAATCTCTTTGCAAGATTATAGCATGATTATAGTATCTTTGATAAGTTTTTCCACATTCCAACTAGGATGAGGAGTGTCACACAGATAATTAATGATGTCTAGGGAATCACCTCCTACCCATATTTTGGAGTAGCCTTTTCTAACAACATATTTAATGCTTATAAACATAGCCTCCACCTCCACATAGTGATTTTTTTGATTACCCAATGGGAGTGCCACCATGCCTAGGAGTCTACCATCATCATTCCTTAACACCCCCCATATCCTATAGGCCCAAGGTTTCCATTCATTGCCCCATGAAAATTAACTTTAACCCACCCAGAGGGAGGTGGTTGCCACTTAGTGCTCAATCTACCATTTAAACTGGATTTAGGATTCAAAGTAGGAATTGAAGTTGTTAGGTGAGGTTAGAAATCAAATAGCATAGATAAAAGTGACAGCCAACACTTCTAAACTATTAAACCACATCCAAACAAGAGAAAACAAATAATGAAGAGAATGAAAAATACAAAACATAAAAGAAAACACTCCCCATTATGGTTGATTCTTTCTCTTGCTCTCCTTATTCTTGTTATGCAACTTTTCCCTCAGATTTGTTGAAACACTTGTGCAAAACCTGCAAATGGTAGCAAGAAAGTTGGAGAAAATATAGCTATTAAAATCAAAATGGAGAAGGAAGGTTTCTTTTATAGACAACCATTCGAATGGACGGTTGAGATTAATCTTCTAGAAAGATTCCAAGATCAATGGATGAGAATGCATGAGAGAGATGTTACAGAATGGATGGTTGAGATTAAGTCTCAGAAAATATGCCAAGATCAATGGTCCAAAATTGATGCACCAAGAATATGCCATGCATGGAAAAACTATGACGCCTGACAGCTATGACAGACATGCAAGACATGCAGGCTATGACATAAATGAATGTTATGACAGAGGATTATGACAGAGCATCTTTGACTAGGTGGAGGTGCATAAATAATTTATTTTAAATTA
The DNA here is from genome assembly GCA_007258455.2 of Sequoia sempervirens. Taxonomy (NCBI): domain Eukaryota; kingdom Viridiplantae; phylum Streptophyta; class Pinopsida; order Cupressales; family Cupressaceae; genus Sequoia; species Sequoia sempervirens. The sequence continues at coordinate 23,868 of VDFB02334334.1, forward strand.
TTTATTCAAAATGGAGGAAAATGACAAGTGGAATGGAAAATAAATAATTTATCCAAATAATTTATTTAGGGAAAATGAAAAGAGGAGCATTTAATTAAATTTATCAATTTAATTAAATGGAGAGATGGACATTAGACATGGATAATTAATTTGAATTATTTATCCAAAAGAGAGGAATGAAACACAATTAAATAATTTTGACAATTATTTAATTATAGAAGAATAAAAGGTCAAATAATGATTACTATTATTATTTGACTATAGATGAAAGATAAATAATTAAATAAAAAATGATTTATTTAATTATTGAAGAAGGGGATACATTAGCGACACAATTAAATAATTTTAATTGATCAAGATAGAATAAAGATGAGAAGGTGAATTAATTAAATAATTAAAAACTATTTAATTAATAGAGGAATGCAGTCACACCTAATTGAATAATTAAAGTTATTCAATTATCGAAGAACAATGACCAAGAAAAGGTGAATTAATGTTCGCGGGCTTAGGACATTTTTTAGTGTCTATAGAAGTTACCTTCTGGTTAGCAATCACCAAGAGGTCATAACCAGCTAGGTAGGCAGTAGGGGCACACCGAGAAGATTCATAATTTATAAGAGAAAAATTCCCCAGAATCACCCGTTGAATCTTGATGAAAAGACTGCTAACTTTTAGCTTGAAATCACAAAAAATTCTATTGTTTCATTCTTTCCATAACCCCCATGAAATATGCAGGGCCATAAGTTCCCATAGCCACCAGAGAATAGGGAATGTGGAGGGGAGTTTCCATTGGTCAACAAATTTATCAAGAGAGTGTAAGAAGACCCAACCAAGATTCTAAAGACCAAGAAATTTTCTCTAAAGAGAAGAAGAAAAATCACACCCAAGAAAGATATGATAAGTACTCTCACCATTAGCTTCACAAAGAGAACATCTATTAGGAATAAAAACCCCCTTTTATAGAGGTTGTCCTGCTTTAAGACTCTACCTTGTATAAGTAGCCAAAAGAAGACATTCACTTTGGGAATCAACTTCTTGTTTCATAACTTCCCCCAAAAGGGGAGAGAATCGAGATTTTACATCAAATTCAGAAGGGAATAAGCCACCAAGAAATTTCCACTAGTACAGGGGGCCCAAACGACCCTATCTGGCGTCAAAAAAGTGGGGGTATGAACATTACACAAGAAGTCCTTCAAAACCTTCAATGATGAACCCTAGTCCTAGAAGTGTTTCCACTCCCCATCTTGAAAATAATTAGCCACCCTAGGTCCAAAAAGGAATTTTCACATAGGAATAATAGGGAGAGCCAAAGGAAGACTGATTAAAGGTTTCACATCACACCAAGCATCTTCCCAGAAGAGAATACTTATACCATCACCCAGTAGCCATTTAACACCATTAGCAATCAAATCCCTACAGGGAACAATATTCCTTCAAAAGTACAAACTAGAGGGAGCGTCATCAGAGGTCAACAAATTCCAAGGTCTCCCAATGTCATGCAGGTACTTATTATTAGCCAAATATCCCCACCTCGCTTCCCTAGTCAAGAGCCCCCAAACATTTTTTGATAGGAGACCCTTATTAAAATCTTAAAAATTTTGGATACCAAGTCCACCCCATTTCTTCGGTCTACATTCCAAATCCTAAGTCACAAGAGGAATTTTGGCTTTGGATTCAACACTTGACCATATGAATCTTCTCATTATTTGTTCCATTTTCTCTTCAAACTTAACAGGAATTCTAAAGAGACTCATGCCATACAAAGGAAAATTTTGGATAGTGGAAGAAATGAGTTGAATCTTGCCTGCCTGGCTGAGAAGAGCACCTTTCCAACCTGCCAAATTTCTACTAAATTTATCCAAGATACCCAACTAGAAGGACCTCATGATCTTAGAGATACACAAAGGGAGCCCCAAATAAGTAGCCAAGAGAGATCACCCCTATTGCACGAAATAATTCTAGCCAGGCTTAATTGCAAAGCTTTTGGAGTGTTAAGGAAAAAAATGACTCTTGGGAAGATTAATCCTTTGACCAAATGCCTTCTCGTAATCCTTAATTGACCTCTTAACAACTCTAACTTCTTGAACAAAAGATTCACCCATCAAAATTATGTCATCGACAAATATTTGATGGGTAACAATATTACATCTAGAAGGAGAGAGGCCCTTTTGAGATCCAATAGATAAATCCTTCTGAATATTTTTGCCAAGAGCCTTTGTCATTAGAATGAAAAGTAGCGGCAAGATAGGATCTCGTTGTCTCAACCCACACAAGATCCAAAAGAAAGGGGATGGAGATCCATTCACTAGCACAACAAAAGACAAAGTAGAGATAAGTTGATCAACGAGTTGAAGAAACTTCTTACAGAAACCAAAGTGATCCAACACTTTCAATAGAAATCTCCAGTTCAACCTATAATAAGCTTTAAGAAGGTCTAGCTTCAGGAATAATTTTGGTTTCTTAGAGGCATTAATAGAATGAGAAAGCTCATGCATAGTTATAATAGATTCAAGGATCTAAGGACCATTAAAAAAACCACTTTGATGCTTAGAGATTAGGTCCAAAAGGCATTTTTGTAGTCTAGTGGCAAGCACTTTCAATTTTTTTTGTAAATAGAATTGCAAAGAATGATCAGGTGATACTCATTAAAGTTGTTAGCCTCAGTAGATTTGGGAATCAAGACAATGAAGGCCACATTAAACTTTTTGAGTAATCTTCTAGAACCAAAGAACTCCTTGGTAGCATTGATCACAAAGGAGTGTTGAAGTCTCCCATCACAAGCTAGGGATTGTCCAAAAAATTAATCCTAAGACACCCAAGATCATCCCATAACTTATTCCTGGCTCTCTTCATATTAGGAGCATAATCATTAGAAATAACTTGAGTAATAATCCCTAATCCAGATAAACTTCCTCTCTAAATGATTAAAACATTTCGCTAATGGGACACCTTTAATCAACTTAGAATTCCAAAAAGTTGCAATGCCACCCGAAGCTCCCTCAGAGCTAACCCCATGAAAACTACAATCCTTAAAAAATAGGTTCTTGAAAGCTTCCAACTTATCAATCTATATTTTTCATTTCTTGGATCAACAAAATATTTGGCTATGGTCCTAGACCAAGTTCTTTAGGAGATCTTGTTTGTGCATATTATTTAACCCCCCTAATATTCTAGGAAATAATCTTCATTTTTACGATGAGGGGGTGCTCTTTGAGAAAAAATAAAAAAAGGGTTTTTTGAACCCCTTCTACAATATCCCGCTTGGAATCCCTCTCCTTGCTTTTCTATAGGGAGGCTCCTCAATTCAGACCCACAATCCACTTTCTTCCTTCTCATTGTAACACCTTTGTGGGGTTAAGGAGGAGAAGTAGACTTCTTCCTTCTACGTCTCACCTAAATAAAACCATCTTCATCCTGTTGGACTCAGGGAACATGGAGAAGGGGGATGAATCAATGTTCAACAAATCTAAATGTTAAATCCAGACCTTAAACCATTTACAACACATAAACAAAAATAAAGATGCAAGCACATGAAAAATATAATCAAAGCACCATAACACCAATATTTTTACGTGGAAACCTTGTTAGGGGAAAAACCACGGTGGATATTAATCCACAATTATACTTTGTTAAAAGTATGAATAAAAGGGAGTGCACATGTAGTCAGGCACACTGCCTAAAGCTCATTGTTGAAAATATGGAAGACTCACTACCTTACAAAATGTTTACATTACAAAAAAAAATTGAACCGAGAAAATAGCATCACTAAATTCTTAGATTTAGTTCTTATGAAGCTCAGTAGACACTTTTCAACCCTTCTGATTGATTATGTATTTTTTCTTTGCTCTGCTCTTCTCTATTTTTCTACCCTATTGAAACTATGCAAAAATTTCTCAATTGCCCTTCTAATAATCACACACACATATGTTCTACTCATCACACACATTCACACACTTTCACACTTTCTTACCTTTTCAAAATGAATTACCGATCTCATATATATATCTGCTAACAAAGATTTCATTGCTTCAAGCCAGCTTTAACAAAACATGAAATATCCTTCAATGATCAGCTCAAATCACAAATTAAATTTAATGCACACCCATCATAGTCGGCTAAGACATAGCTAGGAGCCAAAAAAAAAAACCAACACAAGAAACAATTAAACAATTACTCCTTATACATCCACGACATGCGACATTCATTAGGTTGGCCATAATGAGAAAATAAATAGAAAAAACATCCTACCAAAGCATCCAACTGAATCTCCTAACACATATAATGATCAATATGACACCACTAAAATTAACAAATAGATAATATAGATTCTTATCAAACTCTCTCGGAGATCCACAACTCAAAATGATGATCTGGTGAAACATATAGATTGATATACTAATAGGATACCTATTCTTCATACTCTCTATTGAAAAATATTGTTCACTACATTTCCTACTGGTATGAGAAAATTATGATATGCGAACTAGAGGGATGACTTAGGTTGCCATCAATGAAAAAATTAGAAGCCACATGCCATCTAGCAATCCATATGCCAACAATCTCCCCCTTTGGCATTGATGGCAACACTTAGTGAAAAATGACTGTGTCAAAATTCAAAATTTCAAAACCCAGACTCCCCCTTAGAATGATAAAGCATTTTTCATTGCTTTCCTCCCCCTTTGACATCAATGACAAATATATTATTCACTAATCTCTTTCCCCCTTTCAAAAATTCAAAATTTGAAGTACAACTACTACTTAAGTTAGAAAATTAACTTGTACTTATCTTTCATACCTGGAAGAAATTTCTTTCATGCTTCTACAAAAATCCCAATGATTAAGATCATGCTACTATTATTAGATGTCTTGCTAATAATTTGAATGAGGGATTCTAGGATTGTAATTACTTCTTCTAGTTTTTTTCCTTTCCTCAAGACCTCAATAAACTACTCCAACCTGCATTCAGTCAAATCCTTGAATTTCCAAAAGGTGTCCACAAGAGTTTTTCTGGTAAAGTGGTCTTTTTCATGCTTAGACTGCAATTCTTGAATCTTTTTCTTGACTTCTCCATCCTAGTCCTTAAGCATATTGTAATCTTGACCAATTTTGATCAACTCAGCTTTAATCTGCTCTAATTTTTTCTTATACCTCCCAACAACATGAGACCACTGAAGAAAATAGTTGTAAATGTTATTAGCTGGATTAACACATTGCCTCAACTCATTCATTTTCTTTTTCAATTTGGTAAGGGACAACCCAAACTACTCCTTCAGATGTAAATTACTTCTTCCTCTTTCCTATCTTAAGGCTTAGAGGCCATAGCCTCCCTGATACATTCAATCATTTCCTCTGGAAGCACATTCTTGAAACATTCCAATCCAATGTTATTATGCACAAAGTAAGAACTCAATGTGTTCTCAATTAGGTCCTACTCATATGAAGGTCCATCTAACCATATGTCAACAATCTTCTACATTCCATCTTCCTTTTGAAAAATCTACAGTATCTTTGTTTTGAATAAAGTACCTTCTTCATCGGTTCCTTCTACTATTATTACATCCGGTTCAATTGATTCCAGTTCATCCCTAGGAGTGTACTCATCAAAGTCTTCATATGGTATATCCACAATTATCTATCCTTTTCCTTTTCCTTAAGATTTTGGAGACTTATGTGTTGGAGGGGAGTCATCAGCAAACTCTAGATCCCTTTTATGTTTCCTTTCTATTTTATTGGAAGATGATCCAACTTCAAGCATCTTTACCGAAAGGGGAATGTTAATTTCTCCAAACTTCCCTAGAAATTCCTTAAAGAAATTTCCATATACTTGCTCATAATTTTCCAAAGCATTAGAATTTTCAAAAATTTACTTACAAATTAGTTCATTTTCCTTCCATACCACATTATCATTATGAGGAAAGCAATTCAAAAAATACATCATGATACATATGATCAAAGTACCAAACCTGAAGGGGTAATCTACTTCTTTCATCAATTGCACATTTTCCATCAACTGATCCTTCAACAATCCGCACAGATCAAAGTCTTCATCTTCCATTATCATTTTGTGAGCGATATAAACTGTGCCTACCGAAGTTGTGCCGTCCTTGTTTCTGAAGAAAAATTTGTATGAAGTCCCATGTGCAATGTACCTTGTTATTGGATCTTTGATCGTTGAAATTACTAGAGTCCTTTGATCTCTTGTCACTCTAGTTAGGGTTTCAACTTCCTTGTTCCAAATAAAATTCTTTTTCGGAATATCCCCAACATTGCATATACCAGTTAAATTTCTAATCACATCGTTTGAAATAAGATAGGGTTTATCCAAGGTTAGTATGTCCTCATTCAATTTTTTTAGGATAAACTTGACCACTTCCACATTGACGAAATAAGGAAACTCATTCCAAATGTCTAAACTTTAATGTTTTACACCTTCAAACCACTTCAATTCCTTGGTTGGAAAAAAATTTCTCACAACCCTAATCTTTCCACTACTATACTTATCCAAATTCACCATTCCTCTGATTTTCTTCATCTTTCTTTCTGTACGAAACAAGTTTTTTCTACTGAGCACAAAATTCAAAATTTTACAAGCAACTAAAATACTTGATGAATTCATCACTAAATTTTCTTTAGTCCTTTTGAAATTTCATTACAGAGGCTCTCCTTCTATTCTTGTTCAATGCAAGGTGACAAATGAGGGTTCCAAATACCCTTTTATAACTTCGCACACCTAACCTTTTTGTCGGTTTAAATATTTTTCCCTAGGAGTTCCAGGTACTCTATTTTCTCAAACAACAAAAGAAAAATTTGTCTGCAGACCTTCTACTTCTCATGATTTTGCATAAGTGATCACTAATTCATTTTCATACTTTTATCACAACTACTAACAATTTCCTACATTTTGATGCTAGCTACTGATAGGGGAACAAAGGATTTTTCTTGAAATACTCCCTCTAGGACAATGTACGGAGATCAATTTCTAGAGGAATTACTAGAAGAAGATTTTGGTGTGGACTTATTCCCTTCATCAGAGTCACTCTTCCTTACCCATGTTTTCTTCATCTAATCTCTAATCTCTTCCTCAATCACTTTCCCTTTTCCTTTTTCATCTTTCTATAAGATTTTTCCCTTGTATACTAGACCTCTTCTATCCATGTTTCTATTCTTACAGAATCTTGCAATGTGACCAAATCTGTTGCAATTATAACACACCAGATTTCTTTGTCTGGACCATTCATTCCATTGATTTCCCTTTGATATGCATTGATTAGAAATATGCCCAAATTTTCCACAGGAATATCATTTAACATTCCTTACATTGACATACATGCTTCTGCATTCAATTGACTTATGACCAAACTTATTACAACTAAAACACTAACTGAGAAATGATGGAATGATTGAATTTATTTTACTTCTATGTTGAGAAGCCATATGACCAAATTTATTACAAGAAAAGTAGTAACCATTGAACTTCTGAGCATTGGGTTGTCTTACCAGATACCTTTTTCCTTTGTTCATCTAATTTCTTTGTATGGAATCCTTATGTTTAGATCTAGAGCTTTCTTCCTTCTCATATCCAAGACCTCACTTCTAATTTGCATTCTTCTATCCTTTAGTTAGCTCATCAAGCTTAGTAGATCTAGTTCTAAACTTCTCATTGTACTCATTTGTAGTAGTGAGTTCATCTCTAAGAATAACTATCTGTCTTTCAAGCTCTTGTTCATTATTTCTAGATTGTTTCAATTCAATATCCATCTGAATGAATCCACTATTTATTCTGCTACATTCTTTGGATTTTTATTTTAAAGAATGGGCTATATTCTCCTCATTCTTCTTCCTTTCTTCAATCTCCTTGGTTAGCTTCATTTCCATAGATTCCATTTCAAGCTTTAGAGTAGCATTGTCCCTAGCAAGCTTTTCACATTATTTATTTATTTCTTTTAGGGTCTGATTCAGGTGAACATCTTCCAAAATTTTATTTTATTTTTGCTTAAGTTGATCACAAAGTTCCTTCCTCTTTTGTCTTGAATCATTGATTTTATCCTTCAATGATTGAATGAATTTCGCAACTTCCACAAGATTTTCTTTTAATTCCATGACTTCTACTTTAGAATGATCAAGATCATAAAGTGCCACCATAAGTTGTTGTTGAAGACCACTAGAGTCCATTGCAATTCAAGATCCACCTCAAGTTGTTAAACTTTCTATAGAGGAACTTGGCTCTGATACCAATTGTTGGACTCAGGGAACATTGAGAGGGGGGGTGAATCAGTGTTCAACAAATCTAAACTTTAAATCTAGACCTTAAACCATTTATAACACATAAACAAAAATAAAGATGCAAGCACATGAACAAGATAATCAAAGCACCATAACACCAATATTTTTACATGGAAACCCTGTTAGGGGAAAAACCATAGTGGAGATTAATCCACAATTATAGTCTGTTAAAAGTATGAATAAAAGGGAATGCACATGCATTCAAGTATATTTCTACTCTACTTTTCTCTTTGCTATTTTTCTGCCATACTAAAATTGTGCAAAAATCTCTCAATCATCCTTCTAATACTCACACACACATATGTTCTGCTCTTCACACACATTCACACACTTTCACTCTTGCTTACCTTTTCAAAATAAATTACTGATCTCATATATATATCCACTAACAAAGATTTCCTTGCTTCAAGTCAGCTTTAACAAAATATGAAATATCCTTCAATGGTCAGCTCAAATCATAAATTAAATTTAATGCACACCTATCAAAGTTGGCTAAGACATAGGTAGGACCCAAAACAAAATAACCGACACAAGAAACAATTAAACAATTACTCCTTATACATCTGTGACATGTGACATTCACTAGGTCGGCCACAATGAGCAAATAAACAAAAAAACATCCTACCAAAGAATCCAACTGAATCTCCTACCACATACATTGATCAATGTGACACCACTAAACTTAACAACAAGATAGTATAGATCCCTAAGAAACTCTATTGGAGATTGAAAACTCAAAATGATGATCCGGTGAAACATATAGATCGATATACTGACCGGATACCCTGTTCTACATACTCTCTACTGGTAAAATATTGTTCATTACATTTCTTATCAGTATGAGAAAATTCTGATTTGTGAACCAGAGGGATGACTTAGGTTGTCATCAATGATAACATTAGAAGCCACATGCCATCTAGCAAGCCATATGCCAACACATCCTTGTATCTGCCACCACCAAAGCACCATCACCAACCTCCAACCTAGATGCATGATCTAGAGGGGAAGATGAGGCAACATGAGGCTTTAGAATAGTCTATTTAGGGGAGGAAAAATTATCTAAAACATGATCCACATCTTGATTCATAGATTGGCCTGCAACCACATCCACATTTTTCTCATACTTCTTGTCAACCTCAAGATGAAGGACTGAATGGTCTTCAATATTAACTTCACCCTCCACACCATTGCCACTAACAGAATCACCTTGATCTGAAGGATCTAGATTATCCTTAGTCTCCTTGACCTTCCAAACCTTAGTCTATTGAACAGCTTTGGGCGAGGCCACCTTAGCAGGGAAATCCTTAGCCCAATGACTTGCCTTTTTACATTTGAAGCAGGAAAAGGAATATTTAAAAAAATTCTACTACTTCCAGGATCCCACTTTTGAGTTCACATGGAAGAACTTAGGAATCACAATTTCTTGGTCAATCATGACAAAAAATATAGCTACAACGAACCATTTCCTGGAAAGGGTGGCCTCATCAATAGAAACAATCCGCCCAAAAGAGTTAGCCACCACCTTAAACACTTCTTTGTCCCAATATTCCAAAGTCAAGTTTGGTAACTTAACCCACATAGGGGATGAATGAAAGAGGTACTTGGAAAGGTTCATCCTAGGTTCCCAAGGATGAAGAAATAGGGTAAGATGCCCAAATGACCATAGTCCTTTCACAAACATTTCTCTTAGGTTTTCATCATATGAAAAGGAAACAGAGAAGAAACCTTTAGCCATAGCTGCAACTTCAACCTGACCTTTTAAAGCCCGCTTCTTTTGGACCCAAGTGTGGACCTCCTCAATATTAGGTCGTGGACCTAAAAACTTGCCAACTAGAGAGAAATCCATTTTAGCTATTTTTTTTTCAACAAGAGAGTTTGGAACAAACAAGGCAAAGCCACCTTCAATGTTAGAAGAAGACACATACTTAGATGCTACACTTTTTACTTTAATCTTAGAGGCAAAAAGGTTAGACCATCTCTTCCCCAACAAGGATGACTACTCTTCCGGATGACCACCTCCCACTGGAGCAAGCTCAATCTAGGGAATACTTGAATTAACTACAAATGATTCCCCAGATGAGGACTACACATCATTACCAATGGCCACATTATCCCCATGGTCTTTTGGAAATGCCTCCTTCAATGTAAAACCATCACAAGACTCCTTGAAGGCCTCAAACACACACTTACCTTCAGAGAGTGCATATTTGAATACATCATCACTGCATGACCTATCCTTCCTAGCCTCACCACTAGAGAAAAATAATACATCCACACCACACAATCTATCCTTCCCAGGTGCCACATCAAAAAGACCCAAATCCATAGACTGACTAAACTAAAAATCACCATGATTTTGAGGGCTTGAGTTCAAATTCAAATCACTCAAGCCCACAACCAAACCAAACTTCTCTCCAACTGTCTCCTCTCCAACGATTGCCATTTCTTCTCATCATGTATGAAATTGTTATCAGGTTATGTGAGTATTGGAGTTGACTCCATTCTAAGAATGGGGCATTGATCTAAGTAAAGTATTTATGTTGCATTTAGTTGGTCAATTCAACAATAAATCATTTATTAAATCAAATTCTTAAAATGGGTTACAATTGTGTTGAGTTTTACCATTCTCATGCTTCAAATGTAGAGTGTTGTTAAGAAGTATCCAACTTATTTGATGCATTATGTTTGGTGAGAAATTGTGTGAGAATTATCTATTTGTTTCAATGTTCATGATAAATGGCATAAGAGTATCATATAAACATTGTCAGGATCACCCTCCTAGGTTTCACAAAGCCTGAAGTGTAGAAGTAAGGGCCTCGTAACCCTTACTTGTTTGTTGGAAAAGCATTACCTTTGCTAATGATTGAATTATGGTAAATTCATAGGCATCTGGTGAGATTAAGTTTGGTTCTAAAAAAATAACCAACACTAAGGAAGAAAATCATCTTGCCAAAAATAGACATCTCAAACTCTTTCTACATCTCTTCTACAAATTTCTTACACATAATTTCATTACCTCCAAATATTATGTCATCAACATACACAACCACAATCAAGATTTGTTCTTTTCTAATTTTGAAATAAAGATTACTATCTACGATACCTTTATTGAATCCTTGTTGCAACAAGTACCTATCCGATCTTGCATACCAAGCTCTAGGATCTTTCTTGAGTCTATATAATGCCTTCTTCAATCTACAAACCATATTAGGATTATCTAATAACTAAAATCCTTTTGGTTGTTCAATATAGACTTCTTCCAATTCATTATTCCAGAATGTAGACTTCACATCCATCTAATACACTTTGAAATTTTTGTGTGCTGAAAAATCAAAAAACATCCTAATAGAGTCCATCCTTGTGTCTAGAGAAAAATTCTCTTGAAAATATATTCCTTCCACTTGTGAGTAGCCTTTACACATAAGCCTTTCCTTATTCCTAACAAATTCTCCACTCTCATTTAGTTTATTTCAGAACACCCACTTAGTTCCAATCACATTCTTGTAAATGCTAGTCTTGGGACAAGTTCCTAAGTTTGATTCTTCTCAATTTGCATCAATTCATCCTCCATATCCTTAATCCAATACTCATCTTTGCATGCCTTAGTCACTATTTTAGATTCAATTTTTAAAAGTAAACATAAGTTTACTTGTTCTTCTATCATAACAACCTTTCTTCTTGTCAACACAACTTTCCTTTTGTCACCAATGATCCGATCTTTAGTATGATTCTTCTGCACATACTTAGGAGTCTTAGGGATCCTTTCAAAAGCTTCTTCCTCTTCAATATGCATATTATTTTCCTTACCTTTATCCTTTTCTTCTTCTCTTTAAGAATACTCATATGATTCATATCCATATATCATCACTGAAATTTTATGTAGATCTTCATCCACTTTGACACTTGCACTTCAAAAATCCTTCTTAGCCTCTTGTTGTAACATCGGTAAGCTTCGCTTCTTGTAGAATATCCAAGGAAGATACCTTCATCAGATCTTGCAGCAAATTTTCCTAAGCTCTCTTCATCTATCATGATATAGCATTTTCTTTTAACCACTATGAAATATTTAACAGTAGGATTCCTTCCATACCATAACTCATAGGGAGTCTTTTGAACTATTTTCTTTTGCTTGTACTCTATTTAGTATGTAGACTATAGTATGTATTGCTTCTCTCTAGTAGACTTCTGGTCGGTTAGCTTCTTTCATCATAGTTCTTGTTGCTTCTTGAATAGTTCTATTATTCCTTTCAACCATTCCATTCTACCGAGGAGTTCTAGGGGTTGAAAAATGCCTATTTATTCCTTCATCTTCATAAAAGTGTTAAAATCATTGGAGGTGAACTGTCCACCTCTGTCAGATCTCAAAAATTTGATCTTCATATCCATTTAATTCTCAACCATATCTTTTAATTCCTTCAACTTATCTAGAGCTTTTGAATTTAACCTAACTCATTCTAGAATAATCATCAATTAATAGCATGAAATGCCTATCACCTTTAAAAATTCTTGTTCTTGTAGGTCCATAAAGGTATGTATGTACCAAATCCAAAAATTTAGTAGAAAATTATTTGTTGACTTTGAAAATACTTCTAGACTTCTTTCCAATCTGACATTCCTTGCAAACAACATTAATAGGCTTTGTAATCCTTGGCAGATCTCTTATAGCTTGAATTGAACTTATCCTTACTAGACTATAAAAATTGATGTGGTACATTCTTATATGCCATATCCGAATTTCATTAATCTAAGTTATAAAAACATACCATTAGCACCTTTAAGCTAATAAACATTTCCATCTGTCATTCTTCCTATAACAATCATAGTACTAGATCCTTTTATGATCTCACATCCATTATCCTGAAACACAAGATTATATCCTTTGCTACACATCTATCAATACACTAAAAAGGCTATGTCGCAGACCCTTAACATAAATAACATCATTTGTATTATGCTTGTCATCAAAACTAATTTAACCTTTTCCACATATCTTAGTAGATGTATAGCCACCAAACTTAACTAAACCACCTTCTAACTTTTCAAGCTTAACAAACTTACTATTATCACCTATCATGTGATTTGAGCATCCACTGTCAATGATCCAATTATTCTTCTCTTCCCTATCATGAAGAGTAGTCACCATTGCTCCTATTCCTAGAGTAATTTCCTTCATACATCTCTTAGAGTTAGTAGAATTAGTTCCAACATTTAGAACCATAGACAAGCATTCAACATCAAATATATTGGAATCTTCTTTGACATAATAACTTTTCTTAAATGATTTACCTTTATTATCCTTAGGTCTATATTTTGAAGCTTTGATAGGAAATATTGAAGCATAATGACCAATCTTTCCAGAGTTCAAGCATTTGAAAGGTAACTTACCTCTATATTTTCTAGTACCCTTTTCCAATTTTCTCACATAGTTTGCTTCCAACTCAACAAATTAATATAGATTAGATTGCTCATCCTTATATGATTTTCCAACATTAAAATCATTCTCTTTCTTTGAATCACTTGAACCAAACTCTCTTAATTCAAAAGTAGTTAAAGTACCAAGCAATTGATCTCTAGAATAGTTATTTAGATTATGAAATTCTTCAATAGTAGAAACCTTATGACTATAGGATTTGGGAAAAGTTCTCAGTACCTTCTTTACCACCTCATCATCTTCAAGAGTTCTACCAAGACCTTTGATGGAATTAATAACTTCATTCTCTGACATCCACATGATTTCAAATTGATCTTTAGGTTCTACATCATAGCTTGCTTGACTTTCTCATCTCCCTCATAAATACTTTCCAAATTTTTCTAGATCTCATTAATATTTTTAAGATTCATAACTTTCATAAGTTTAGTATTAGAAAGACCACTCAAAAGAGAATACCTTGATTTCCCATTGTTCTCATAGGCCTTGATCTCACCATTAGTTCTTAGACCATTTGTAGGAACAATATATTTAGATTCAACAAACTTCTAAACTCCAAACCCCAATAAAATAAGAAAACCTTCCATCTTATTATTTTGGAATGCATAATCAAATCTATCAAATAGAGAAGCCTCCTTCTTGTGCACCATCCCAGATCTACCTCAAACGATTAAACTTTCTTCCAAGGAGCCTTGCTTTGATACCAATTAATGAATGTACAAGAAAATTGAGAGGAGGGGTGAATCTATTGTACCTAAAAATATTAAAACCCTCTTTAATATTCAGATCTACATTAGTCCTTAAACCCTTAATAACCACTTAAAACCTTATCAAGCATTAGTAGAATGTAAACATGAGAAACAATAATGCAAAATCATCCAAACACATGACAACACCAAATTTAGGTGGAAAACCCAAGAAGGGGAAAACCACAGTGAGGATTAGCACACAATATAAAGTAATTATAACACCAAATATAATAGGCTCACTACCCAAAAGAAAGAAGGGCCCACTATCAAATTACATAAAAGAAGAAAGAAGAATGTTATAATGAGAAATTCATCTCAAAACAACAAAAAGATCCACCACATCATCACTAGTACATTCATAGCCTCTCTAAAGAATGTAGACACCTTCTACTCATTGCTTCCAATAGTATAACACATTAAATATCACACTATAATTCACACTTTCATACTTCACACCTCTAAATTTCATATCACACAATTCTCCACCAACTCAACACTTATCTATACCATCTTCAAAGTTGAAAAAAATTGAAGAGGTCGGCTATGCACCTCAACTGTGCAAATTCAAATTAGGTCAAAACTAAGCATTCCCATAGTGGAAATTAATGAAAGTGGGACACACCACACCTTAAATTGGACCCAAATACACACATACATGTCATACCATGCTTCCAAAAACACCAAAGCATATCCATAATTTGTGTAAACAACTGAGGTCAACCAAACCCATGTAAACACCATTCAACATTTAAGTACACACTTCCTTTGATCCAAAGATGACTCATGGAAAACACATCACTTGAAGACAATTTGGAATATTCCATAAAAACCTTAAGTTCAACAAATTCCTTCACAACAACTTTCACTTGAAGAACACACTCAACCTATACACCTAGTTAACTTTCCTCATACTGTAATACATGAATCCAACCTTGTGGAACACCAAATTTTGAACAAATCAAACTTAAGATAGATATAAGAAGTACAAGAACACTTCCAAAACCAAAAGACCAAAAAAAAAACTGTAGAGAAATGCAGAGCTAAACCATTTCTCCCAGACACCACTACAATACACAATTCACATGCTGGTGAACACAAATTTCTCTTCACAATGATCCAATACCTAAAACTCTGGATATAATACTTCTAAACACCTTTGGTCAACATATCCAAACCACACAAGAAGATCTTCAACCATGAAGAAATGTAGAGAAAAACTAGAACACTACTTTGACACACAAAACACCTCTACAACACACTATTTTCTATTTTCTTAAAAATTTCTCAAAATAACTTAAAAACCAAGCATTACAAACACATTCTAATCATCTAGAAAAACTTCTTATTATAACCAAACCACCTACAACATAGCAACTCAACCATACACATGCTTATCAAAGAAACACTAGAGATTAACACCAATGATGCTACTAATGACAACATAATGCAACCAAGCAAAGCATCACCAAGGTTGACATCTGTATACACCTAAAATTGGTCAAGATAATTAATTAATTAAATACTAGTTATTTAATTAATAACCTCTTTTATTTCATCTACTTATAAATAAATTCTCAATTTATTTATAATATAGTTCACACTTTTCTAAATTCTTCATCTAAAATCACATTCTACTAATTTAATTAAATAAAAAAATTCACATAGTTTGTTTTATTTAATTAATAATCTTCTCACTAAATTCAAATGCCCAATTTGAATTTAAGCACATGTCTACAACACATTTTAGCCACATCATCAAGTGTCAAATGTATCTAAATATGTCTAATATTTAAATCACATTATTTTCAACCAATTCCATAACAAACTTTTGACACATGGCTTTCTCACACACTTTAGTCTCTCATACATTTGGCATGTTTCCTTTGGTCAAGGTAACATCCTCCATGATTCTTCCATCTCCACCATTCATCTCTCATGTTTGAATCTTGACTGTTGATTGCTGCCACCTCACAAGATGCTATGGAAATCCTATAAATACAACCTCTTGCTACAACATCTATCATCCCATATTTGAGTAAACTTATTATGCAAGAATAACATTGGAGAATTTGGAGCATTTAGAGTTTGAGTTTAGAGAATTTAAAAATTATCATTTGAGTATTGTTGAATCATGTTAACTTAGAATCATGTCTTAGTTCATATTTACATTGTAGTTATCATCTTATATTTCATACAACATCTCCATCATAACATCTAGCATCCTTTTTCATAGTATCATCTCCATTTTAGATAGCATCATCCTAATGTTAGCTTCATATTATTTGTATATCAATCATGTATCATCTTAGAAAAGATCTTGTTTCTTAAGTTGTCATCCAAACCAATCATAGCACACATACAAATCTGAGAAGACTCATGATTGAAAGGATCCTTGAGAATAGAGAACAATGAAACATTTTTAGAGATTTTTTTTGCAGCAAGTAGATTAGTTTTATGATTCAAATCTTTAATATAATATGTCATTGATGTTTGTGTGTCTTACTATTGCTTTTCTAACACCCACAAATTTCACACACACAACATCAATGTAACAACAACATAGATCTGTTGACATCAATGGCAACACAAATTGTGCATACTTGCAACACTTAACTCCACTATTAACATCAATATCATAAGAATTAACTAGGTGCTATTAAATCTTAAATGATAGGTCAATCTTACTTTGAATATCAAGCTAACAATTAGCATTTATTGTTTTGGTTTAGATTGAAGATAAGTTTCTTGCTATAGTTTAATTTCTAGAATAAATTGGAGTTTTCTACCTTCAAATCCATAGTATTCTTAATTCATAGTCTGAAGGTTACCCAAACAAATACTATTTGTAAAATTAAGTTTAACTCCGAATTTTCTCTAGAATCTTATGCACTCTCCTAGTTGACATATTTGACCGAACATTATGATATGTTTACATGCGATCATTTTAATTCATAATGTAAGCTTTCTCTATAACAATAAATTTAATTATTCTATACGTACTATTTTTTCTTATGTGTTATTATTAAATATATTTCTGATGACTCTAATATTATATTTATTTATTTCAAAGGAAGATAAATTTAACTCAACATTTGGACATTTAATTAAATTCTCTTTACAAAGATTTTAAATATATGAACACTAGTGTTTGAGCTAACTCTTATTGATAGCTTTATTTCTTATTGTGACCTTGAGCACCTTGGAATCCTCACATCCCTTCTCTCTCATTCTAATTTTCACTTTTGCACTTGTACTAATATTACCATTCCCATACACATTTGGGATAGGAGCATCCACACACCTATTTCTCTATCTATGTATCTATTTTCTACCATGGAGGTAGAAATACCAAAATGAGGGTTTACTAAGGAAAAACCCTAAATAATCCTAAAAGAAATCTTGTTCTTTGTAGCTTCATATTATTTGGATGGATACATCATGTTTTTGATAAGGAAAAATAGGTTTTGAAGGGACCCCAAACCCTTTACAAAGGCGAAAAGCTCCAAGAAATACTAAACCTAAAGAGCCCTCAACCCAAAAAGATCAAAATGCTAACAACAAAAATTAACAATGAGACCCGTCAACAACCCTAAAGCAAAACATCAACAACAAGGTTGATCAAGCAAAAGAAACAACAAAACTACAACATCTTTTCCAGAACATTAACTAAGGCTAAATTTTCCTCAATAACCCCCTCGTGCATTTCCATAACATCCTGGAGCTCCTTAAATGAAACAGCAGCCCGCTTCTTTGTCTTGCTTCTCATTCTCAAACACGGGCCAACATCCACATCCTTTTCCACAATTGGATTAGGATCCTCATTCTTCTCCACCAAATTCAAGCAATTCACATCCTCCATAGCCTTCTCAATTTCACCCAGCTCCAAGGGTTTACCAATCCATTTCAAGAATTTCTCATTTAAAACAATGAGGCCCTAAGCAATCGATTTCAGGGAATTATTGCTAATGTTCACTACAGTCTTCAAATCATTAGACAACTTGCTAATTTTTTCCTCAATGTTAACTAATCTCTCCTCAAAAGTCTTATGGACCACCAATTCCAAAGAAGAAATCCTCTCCTCATGATTAATACCAAGGTGATCAACATCCACAACAAGTTTATCAAGCATAACATTCATGGTTTTGACCTTACCTTTAATCACCCATTCCTTCTTGTTACTATGCACTAGCGCTGCACAAACATCTTGCCAATTTTTCACCTGGACATTGAGCTCCTTAAGTTATGAGAAGATCCATTTAACCAGAGAAAGCAAGTTGTGAGTACCATGCTTAACCATCCTATAGAACATTCCCATGTTAACCTCATCCCAATTAATAGGAGGCACAACTTTAGAATGAAAATTCTGGACAGGGTCCTCCTGATGCTCCTCATTATCCTCCTTTTCTTCATCAACAAGGGAATCCTCAACTTCTATCACCTCAAATTTAACAAGAGCTTAGTACCATTTTCTCCTTTTCATTCTATTTTCATTTGAACTAAAACTTTTAATAGATTAGTTTATTGATTTAATCTAATACTCTTCTAGTTACTAGTTATCTCATGTTATTTTTTATTCATTTTTAAATGTAGGTGATATTTTATATAAATGATTATGTTATTAATTTATTTTTCCTTATAGGAAAATGACATATTGATCTAGTGTCCACAAAAGTGTTCAAGTTCAACCTAGTAACCTTTAGTTTCTAGGGTTAAATTATTTTGTTTATATAATTCATTATTATAAACTCAAATTATGTAAACTCATATTCTAAAATTCTATAAATTGTTTTTCTTTCATTTCTCTTATTTCATTAATTTCTCTAAGTTTTATTGTAGTTCTAAATTTCTAGTTTTAATTTGTTGAATAGTAATAAATATATTTAATTTAAAACTAGTTAATCCTAATGTGGAAGTAGGGAAAATTATTTGGCTAATACACTCTAGCTAAATTAAAAAAAAATCTTCTTTTACACTAATATAAGATAATATTTACTACTCCATGTGATATATTTGAAATAGATATTTGTAAGGATTTCATTGTGATAACTACATATTTAATGGTATGGAGCATAATAATACATTTGTAAATTTTAGATTCGGTTGAGGTGGATATGTTTGATGTATGAAGACATAGAAAAAGTACCTTACAATCTTGGAAAGTGTTATAATACTATTTATTTATGTTATTTAAAGATATTTCCCTTATGTATTTAGAATTTGATCCTATATATATTTGTCTATATATACACTTGTTGCACATCATATATGTTTGAAGTTGTAGTGTAGAAAAATGTATCCCTTTACATTTTCTCACTTGTTTGGGCCCTTCTTATTAAAATGGACTTAATAATACCTTAATTTAGTGTTGTAAAATGTACCCTTTTACATTTTCTGCTTATTTGGGACCTTTAATTAAATTTATCTTAATTATACCTTAATTGGCTCTTTAATTCATTTACAATCTCAATTAATTGTATTTTCCGAAGGGAAAACCCGACAATAATTAATGCCAATACATATCACTTTACCTTGAGTAATGTGTGTTATAGGTATAGGTCCTTGGGACCCATTCACCCATAGGTGAATGGGTCCTCCCTAGACCTTTGAACCTAAATTGAAAATAAGCTTTTAGTGGTATTTAAACATCTCCAAAAGTATATTTCAATGTTGGCTTGTATTATTTGAATTTCGGAAAATTAAGGATACATATCTATAAATAAAATTTATTTCACTAAGTTTCACCTAAAAGGTTTCAAGAAGCATTCCTAGAGCAAAGTTGATGATCCAGAGGATTCAAGAGCAAATATATTAGAGTTTTATTGTAGAAATCAAGATCTATTCATCATGTCAAAGTTTGCATCATGCATGTTTTTGGAGCTACATTGTGATGTAGGTTTCAAGATCAAGTCAAGCATTCAAAACATCATCTCAAGCATTATTCAAGTGTTAAGATACACATCCAATTCAACCATTTCATGTAAGTTGCAGATCTCCTAATATCTCCATTATCAAGGTTTCATTCAAGGGTTTGTTGAGTGGTAACATAGCTTTGTTCATTCTTCATTCCCTCTTTCATGTTTCATTTCAATTCAAAGTTTAATTACCCAAATGGGGTTTGAAAAAGGCAAAGCCCTATTCACCAATTTTATTTTTTATTTTTTCTCTTGTATGTGTGATTGCATATTTATATTGAAGAAGGATTGAAGTCCTTTTGAAGTGCAAGATTTGAAAAGTTGTCAAAGTTTCAAAATTTTTCAAAGTTGTCAAATCACGAAATCTAACCTACAAATCTAATTTCCAACTTTTTGACACTAAAACTTGAAAAAATTAGAAACTACAGATTTGCACTAGAGGCTCTTGAAAGTTACAAAAAAACCCTGCACTTGGACCCATTCACCCATGAGAAAAGGAGTCCTTATTCAGCTTCCAAAAATTGACTTTTGGTGACTGGTACACACATCTATGCACTTCTCAAAGCTATAATCTATTTTTTGGTTCTATAAATATTGAGTTTAATATTGTTGTTTCAAGTGTTATATTTCATTTTGGAGTTGATTTACTATTTTTAGTTTTTCTCCAGAAAGTGTTATTTGACCTTGACCCCCATCCTTCAGTCATAAGGAAATTTGAAGATTCCCACTTTGGGTTGATTCACCTAAGGGTTGCTAATCAATTTATTTCGGGGATCTCATTTCCTAATAAAAGAAGAAATATAGGTCCATCATAACCCCATATTTCCATATTCCTATTAATATGAACCTATTTTTCTTTATTTCATTTTGGTGAACTTGAATTTTGGAGTCCATTTTCAACCCTAGATTTAGGTTTTCCATAACTTTGCATTGCATTGCATTGATTTTCATCTCATTTAGGGTTTTTAACTTGCATTAGTTTGCATCTCATTTATGGTTTTAGGTTTGTCTTTTTGCATTCTTTAAAATCTGGAAAATTCAAAATTTTAGTCATTTTACATAGTGTTTACATAACATTGCATGATCAAAAACTTCAAACAAAAAACTGACTCAAAATTGCATTCCAAATTAGGTCTTTTTGCTTGTCATTTACCACTATTTTTCACTTGCATTTACACCTCAATTTCTATAAATTAGAAAATGTAGCTTATTGTTTGAAACTAGAATCTGAAAACCATGGAAATCATCTCATAAACATGCAAATTAATTTTTAAAAACCTTGAAGTGAGATCCATTCACCCATGGGCGAATAAGTCCCTAGCTTTTTCCTGAATTTATGAACATTAAAATCACTATTTATGCATTCTATGTTGCTGCATTTAGTTAGTTGTTTCACTTTCCAGAATTTTTGTTATCTAAAATTGGTCATATTAAGCTTAATTTGTCAAAATTCAGTGCATAGTTTAAATTCAAAATTCCATCTAAAAGACATCATTTTTAGGTTTTTGCATAGCATAATCATAAACTTATCTTGTTTTAAATATAAAAATTACTTTTACATACTTGGGACTTCACTTTACATTCTAGGATATTTCATTGCATTTTTCCTATTATCCATTTTGGGTGCACCTTGGGTTTTTGAAACTTGTATGAGCTTCACAACTTGGTGTCCTATTGTCAATATTGTCACGAGACATAATTTGAGACTCATGTCATCCTGTGATATATCACTTGCCATGGATCTTGGGATTTCTAACTCTTTCACTCTTAGTGTTGACACTAGTCAACCCACTATGGATTATAGCTTTCATGCCTCATTTCCCATGACTTCCCAACCCATAACTAATGTGACTAATTTTGAAACAATGGTTACTAATGTCCCTCATGAGAACCTTAGAAGGATGGATGAAGAGTTAGAGAGGTTGTAGAACCTTGTAAGTTCTAAATCCATCGCTAGTAATGCGGTTCCTATGATAGAAAACATAAGAAAGCTAATTAAAATTGGACAAGGAATGCAAACGGTATGTAGCCTTGATCACATCATGCAACATTACATAAGAACTAAAGAGAAACATACTAGAAACACTTTCGACCAACTTCATTGAATTTCAACCTCGTAAGTGCCTAACCAAAATGCCACTTGACATTGCTTTCTCAAAACATGACATAATTAAACATGCACATGATGGTCCTCTTTACATAGTTGGAAGAATCAATGACAAGCCTATTGGTGTAGGGGCACCTAGGTTTCATGCCCAAGAAGGATCAAAAGTTGAAATTTTGTTGTGATTGAGTCAATTTCATGTAATAAGGTCTTCTAAGACAATTTCTAGTGTGTTTGGGTCAGTTTGAGTCATTAAAGGGTGAATTAGAGTTTAATTGCAAAATATTGTAAAGTTGCATAATGTTGCAAAAGCAACTTTAACACTTTTTGTTGTCAAAGGGGAATATGAATGGTTGGAAGTTGAAATGTGGTTTGTAACTATTGGGAATCTATTGGAAATTCCTTAAAATTCCTTGTACCATCAACCATGAGGTGGGGTTTTTGGAGATTTGAAGTTTGAGTAATAAAAACCCTATTTTCTATATTTTTTTTAATGTGTTCTTTCTTGATTTGGTGAATAGTACGGTCTGCACAGATTAACAATGAATCTAAAACCTATTGGATAGTGTTGGAACATGAATCCTCTAAATTTTGGTTTTTTGTTTCATCGATTTCCATTAAGTTTTGTAGAAGTTATAAGAGTTTTTTCTAAAAACAATCCAAAAACCCTACCTAAGGTTCTTGGTGGACTTGTAAATTGCATTTCTTGCCATTTCCGTAGTAGAAATTCCTCAAAATTGGTGGAATGTCTTTTCATTGTATATATTTCCATTCCTCAAAATTGTAGGTTCCATGTTTTTGGTTGGAATGTGTTTTGGTGATGTCCTAGGTCTAATTTTTTTATGTTTTAAGCCTAATTGGCAAAAGGACAATCCATTTTTGAAGGATTCCATACAAAGTAACCTACCTTGATTATGAGATATGCTGTATAAAGTCCAAATGGGTGTCTAAAACTATGTTTATATTTGTGATATCACGTTTTCACTGAAATTTATGACCAAAAACCCCAAATTGTTGCTCGCATATTTTAGGTTTGAAGAGCAAGTTGTCATTTTTTGATGGTTTTCGTACAAATGACTATGCCCTAGTTTTGATATATTTTTGTAAATGGAAAAAAAAGGGTATCTAAAAGTTTCTTTACATTTTGTATTTCATGTTTCCTCAAAAATTTATGAAGGAAAAACTAGTTTGGAAAGGCTACAAGGAGAATGAGGCTAGTGAATGAAAACCCACCATTTGAATGCTTAGAGATTGAAAGTTTGCTTGTTTGAGGATTGTTTGGATTTTTCCACCCATGCTCTACATAACCTACTAATGTGATATTAATTGATCCTTTCTTTGTAGAGAATGTGATCACTGAAGAATTCTTGTTTATGCATGAGTTTTATCAAAATACTATTAAAAATTGAAATTATGAATCAAAATGCATAATTCTTTTTCTTGCCCTATGATAGGTTCGATAAATATTTATTTAAAAGTTGGACCGAAAACATTAAGTGTCTCATTTCCCATCATCCCGTTGTTAGACCAATTTTGTGTGAAGGTAGGCTACCCATGGCCTCACTCCATGAATTTCATCTTGTTGGTTGTGCATAAATGTTTAAAGTTTCCATTTGATGATGAGATCTTTACTATGCATCATAGTGGATTTAATCCTATGTCTTCATGTGGAAATTTCTCATTGGATTTCTTTTGGCCCAAACCTATGGAATCTATTAGGCCTCATGAGGACTTCTTTTTCAAATCCCATCAAAAGTTTATTGAAAAACACATAGCAAAATTATCCCTTACCAATATGCCTAAACCCATGATTGAGCCTCCTATCATTGGTGAAACCATTATTGAATAAAAAGACCTTCCAAGTACACAAGATCAGCCTATGACAAATCCTTCACCTATTTCCTATAAGCGACCATGTGATAACCAAATAAGTCCCATTGTGGCTCCTAAAATCAAACAAGTTTACAAAGCTAAAGCGAAAGTGGTTGAACAACCTCCCATGGTTTCTTTTGTTCCTCACTTAAGGGAAGAAAAGAAACCCATGGTTGATAAACTTGTTCCTACACAATCACAACTTTAAGATAGAACAAAAACAAACTGAAATGGTAGAGAGTGTAGGCATAGACGTCGTGTTGTTGCTCATTTGCTACAAGCTAAAGAATAAAATAACAACATAGAAAATAAAAATCCAAACTTACTGTAAGAAATGCATGATGATTCTCCACCTTCGTTGAAACAAGAAAGTCCTAAAACTCAACCACAATAAAAGCAAGCACCTTCCATGGATATTATCATTAGACCTTTTGTTATGATAAACTTGGAAAATGATAATGAAACTGCTAAGATTGATGAGGAAGTTCATAAAGAGTTGAATTTATTATTTTCCTCTTTCATGAGCCTAAATGATGGTCCTCGTTAAAAGAGTGTTGAACTTGGTGCTTGTCCTAGTTTGGCACTCAACATTTTCCCTTTGGATAGTTGTTCACCTTCTACATATACTGAACAACATTGGGATGTGAATGACTTACTATAGGTTGATTAGCATGTGCCTTACTAGTCTTTATATATTTTTTGTTTTCATGTCCTTTTTTTATAGCATGTGTGTAATGTGATCCCATGTAATGTTCTATTTGATATCTCTTCATGTTCATTCGTCTATTTTTACCTACATTCTTCTATATGTCATAAACCTTTGGGTGTTGCCACAATAGTGTGTCTCACTTTTGGGAAATGCTAATTTTTTCCTAAAATCACTTTTTTTGAAAAAAACTAATGATTTTAGCTTTGAGAGGTTCCATCTAAAGGGTTTTAATTGAAGAGGGATAAATAAGACCCCCTTAGATCAAACCCACTTGGATAGAACCCTTCCATTATTAAATCTTACCCACATTTGAGTCTCTTTCACACCTATCAAAATATTAGAAAAAAAATGTTTACTTTACCTTTTGATGGATTAAATAACATTATTTATAAATGATCTTTTGTAAGATTGTAGCCCTCGAAACGAGCTTTCCAGCAAGTATAGTTTTGATATGTTTTCAATTTATCTTGTATTTAATTTTTAATTTTTACTGAACATAGGTTTTTCTTTGAACATCAAGCTCTTCGTTCTAGAGAGGTGAAAAAATAGTAAACCATTGTAAATTTTTTTCACAAAATACCCTTTCCCTAGGTATTGATGTCCTTGTTTCACTAAAAAAATAAAAATTGGATTTTGATATATACACAATAAGTTAGGTTGTATGACACACACGCATGTCCAAATTATAGTTACAATGACTTCAAAAATTAATTAAAATAAATAAATAGAACAAAAAATTATGAAAAAAATGCATTCCCTAGATATTGATGTTGAAAATCTACATTCCAGAAATTAGAATTTTATCCTTTATAGAAAAAATGTTAGGTTGTACGACATAAATGTTACTTTCTAAAAATGTTTTTTTTCTATTTAAAACTAGTTATAAAAGGAGATGTTGAAAGGTTCATTATTTATTTAAAAAAAAATTTAAAAAATTATATTTAGAATCTTCACACGAATTGCCACAAATCACTAGTTCACACCATCTTCAAATTATTAACGATTTAACTTCTATAGGTCTCAAAAGATGAATATTTAGTCAAAGATATTGATGCAAATGTCCATCTTGAGAAAAAAGTGAGACACAATATTGTGATTTCACCCCTTTATTCTTTTCTTTTGTCTTGTGTTTTCCTTTTGTTGAATAGGACAATTGAGAGGGGGGTGAATCAACTGCCATAGATTTTAACCTTTAATTCAATCACTGTAACTAATACTTAAAAATGCTTAAATGATTAATCAATAAATACCAATGTAGAAAATCACAATAACATAGTAACACCAGATTTACGTGGAAAATCCAATGAGGGAAAAACCACGGTGAGGATTAACTCACACTATAGAGAATATTAAAACCAATTACAAAAAAGGCTCATTGCTTGAAACAAGGCTCGCTGCCTGAGATAAGGTTCACTGCTTGAAATAAGGACTCACTATCCACAGGGCTACAACTTGGAGATACAAAAGATAGCTCACGACCAAAATACAAAAGATACTGGCTCACTGCCAAAATATTGAACTAATAGAATACACCTTCAATGTGTAGGGTTCAATTCCACTAAAGCTTAGAATATGAAGTACTACCTTACATAGTAGTTGCTCAACAAAACTGCATTGATTACAACTGATAAAGCATTTAGGATCTCACTTTTCTTATCCACACTTTCTTCTCCTCCGTACACACATTCACTCCCACTTTTGTCTCTGCTTATACATTCCTCAAAAAATCTTATATATACAAGTATATCTTGATCATCAATTAGGTTGACACCATATGTGATTACTCATTTCATCCACATAGTGCATTATACCAAGTTGGATAACATTGATAAATCATAATTAGTCTTCATAATATATTGTATAGCTGAGTCAGCCTAGATCTTCGAGTATCAGAATCATAATTTATCTCACAGTAGAAACCAAACCTAAAAATCAACACACCAAACCATATATAATGATCATCTTCGATAGGAAATAGCTTTTGGTAACTATCTCATACATTCAGTACTATGTTGACATCAATGACAACTTGTTGACATTAATGACAACCATTTGATACAATCCAATTTCCAACAATCTCCCCCTTTGTCATTGATGGCAACATAAGATGTGAAAAGCCAACAAAAAAAACTTGGTCGTTCTTCTCTTTGATAGGTTGAAATTATTTTCATTCTTTTCACATGCTTTCTTTCCCTCTTTGACATCAATGACAAAGAAAAGATCTATCTCCCCCTTCAATTTAATTTTTTTTACAAAAAAAGTCTTCAAAAATGGTTCTTTACCTCAATCCTTCTTTCCTTAAAATATCTCCTTGTATTTTTCCTTTAGATTCGTAGAAATGTCTTCCAAGAATCCACTACCAACTTGATGTTTAAGCAAATATTGTTGTTCTTTGCTATCAAATCAATTATTTCTAGAAGAGTATCCGAGATAGTGATATTTTGCTATTTTTCTCAACTTCCACCAAGAGACCAGAAAGTTGTTCCAATCTCAACTCAATTATCTCTTTAACTTTCCAAAAAGTCTTCACAATACCATCCCTCTATACCACATTGACTACAAGTTTATACTATAAGGAATTGATCCTTTTCTTCTATGCTCCATCCTTGTAATTAATAATATCATATATTTTTCCAATAGAATCCAACTCAAACTCAATAGCATAAATTTTTTCTTTATAGTTTTTGATAGCAGTAGGCCATCAGAGACAATACTTGTACACATTGTTTACATTCTTGATGCATGTTTTCAATTCATTTATGCTCTCAATCAATCTCTTCTATGCATTTCCATATCTTTCTTCCATAGCCAACTAAATCTCATCTTTTCCTTCCGTTTCACTAGGTGACTTTGCCTTTAGACTGCCGTCAATATGTTGAATCAATACTTCTAGTAAAACACTTGTCAATTTGCTTAGATCAATATCATATGCAAATAGTCAGAGCATTTTTGATCTCATCCTATTCATATGATGGTCGTGACAACCAAGTATCTCCAATCTTCTTCAATCCATCAGATTACCCAAGAATCTTCAATATCTTCTCCTTAGTGAAATATTCTTCATCATCCGATGATGCCAGATCAATTGCCTTAGTAATATTTTCTTTGAACTTTTCTTCTTCCTTCTCCTCTGTCTTCAACTTCTTTATTTCCAGAGGAGAACTTGAGATGATTCTTCTTGCTTTTTTCTTACTGGAGGAGGAATCTGCCTCAGACATTACTACCAAACTGGGAACCATGCCAGAGCTCCATACATTTTTTTTTCTTTTCAAAGTATTCTTTACAAATATTTTCCTTTTCTACTAGACATTCCAAATATTGTCATACTTTCTTCCCAACTAGTATAACTAACTTCCACACAACATTCTCTTTCAATGGTAATGATTTCAAAAAATACATCATCAAACATATAAACAGAGATCCAAAATGAAAAGGGTAATTATCATTCTTTTTCATAGTAATGTTCCCCATTAATTGATTCCTTAGTAACTCACACAAGTCGAAATCCTCATTCTTTTTAACCATTTGATGCACCACATAAACAACAATCGTAGAAGTAGATCCTTCCCTATTTCTAAAATAGATCTTATATGAAATGCCATATGTCACATACCTTATCACATGATTGATTATAGTATGAATTAGAAGTTCCCTTTGATCTCCTGTTACCCCAGTTAGGGCTTCAAACTCTTTGTTATTCACTAACTTCTTCACTGGAATGGGTCCATTATTGCATAATCCTGTTATTGCTGCAATTTCTTCCTTTGTGATCTCATAGGGTTTGTCGAAGATCATCTGATTACTTTGAATTCTACTTAGGATAAACTGAACAATGTCCACATCTGAAAAGTATGGAAATTTTCTCCAAATGTCTAAACCCTTGTTCCCTAGATTCTTAACCTTTTGTATTTGCTCAATTGAAAGAGAACCCTCGCGATTTTGAATCGTTTCATGATTAAATTAATTGATTTGTAACTTAATTTCTACAATTCATTGTTGTGCGGATTAAATATGACCATTTCCTTTGACTCCATTCTACCTTGTTCTCTATACTTTTGCTTTCCAACAACCCTAACAACTTATTCCTTAGCTGCACTTTACTCCTTAGCTCATTCAATTCATAATGAAAAGTGACCACACAAGCATCCTTATTTAACTTGTCACTTTTAGGGTTTCATCATAAAAAAGGTACTTTATTGCTTATGACATCATCGTATGTACTTAAATTTGTCAGTACCTCATTTGGAAATGCTGTTAGATCAATTTTGAGAATCATTGTAAGCCAAGAAGAGCTCCACAAATTTACTGATTTTCATCTTTTTTGCTGAATTTTTCTTCAATGCCTTCAAACTAGAGATTCACATTACTTATCCTTGTTTCATTACATGGCACCTCATATATCAGGTGTTTGTTAGATTCTTCTATGACTTCCCCCCCTAAGGCCATTACTGGGTTCAATTCTTGATAGAGGTATCTACACTAGATGTAGATATAGGATTATCTGATTCATCCTTGTTCTCAGGTTCTTCCTTCTTTCTCCAAATTTTTGTCATTTCTTTCCTTAGTTCTTTAGGACCACTTTGTTCACCGAAATGTTCTTCTATTCCGGATTAGGTTTCTTTCCAACTTTTCTCCTGCATTCTTTTGAGATATGCCCTAATCTGTTGCAAATGTAGCACTTATTATATCCAAGGTCAAATGAATTTTCTTTTATCTTCATCCTGCACTGATTAGCCTTGTGTCCAAAGATATTGCATGTGTAACAATAGCCTTGAAAAGATTGAATCCTTCTGTTTGTGTCAAATCTGTTCATCATCATTTGGATTTTACATTTTGTAGCTCTATGTCCAAATTTATTGCACACGTAGCATTTTTAGCAAAGAATCCAACATTCTGACTTATTTTATTTTGGTTCTTCCTACTTCTGCATTTTGTTGCTCTATGTCCAAATTTACTACATGAGAAACAAAATCAATTAAACAATGGGTACCTTTGAGCATTATGATGTTAGATGGGAATCCTTTATGTATTGATCCTTTAGTTCTTGTTTTGATAAGTATCAACCTTGAAATTTCCTTTATTTGTTTTGCTGAGAATTGGTTTAGTGCTTTGTCCTTCTTCAAAGCCTAGACTACCTTTATCCTTTGCAGGTTTTTGAGATGAAATCAACTCATCAAGCATTGTATAGCTTGTCTTGAACCTTTCTTCATAAGATTTCTCTTTTTCTAGATCAACCTTTAGGGTTACTACTTCTTGTTCAATCATATCACATTTTTCTATCTTTTGATTGATAGTCTTTTTCAATCTTTCTTCCTTTGTCTTGCTTTGTTCAATTTCTAATTTCAAATTCTCTTCCATCCTTTTTATTTTTTCAAGTTCCATTCTTAGATTCTTAATAGTCCCCTTTGCTTCCTTTAGTTCCTGGTTAACTTCTCTATGTTTCAACTTGAATTTCTGGATCTGATTCCTTAGTTTTTGAAGGAATTCATCTACTTGCTTGAAATTTTCTTTCATATCTTCACTTTTAGACTTTGTAACCTTTGTTCTTACTTATTCATGTCCAAGTTAGATTCCTTCATCATTTAGTTCAACCTATCAAGATCTCCTTCAAGCTGTTAAACTCATTCCAAAGGACCAGACTCTGATACTAATTGTTGAATAGGACAACTGAGAGGGGGGTGAATAAGTTGTCATAGATTTTAACCTTTATTTCAATCACCAAAACTAATAATTAAAACTACTTAAATGATTAATCAACTGTAAATACCAATTTAGAAACTCACAATAACATAGTAACACCAAATTTATGTGGAAAACCCAATGAGGGAAAAACCACAGTGAGGATTAACTCACACTATAGAGAATATCAAAACCAATTACAAAAAGGCTCATTGCCTAAAACAAGGCTCACTGCTTGAGATAAGGTTCACTGCTTGAAATAAGGACTCACTGTCCATAAGACTACAACCCATATATACAAAAGATAGTGGCTCACTGCCAAAAGATTGAATTGATAGAATACACCTTCAATGTGTAGGGTTCAGTTCCATTGAAGCTTAGAATATGAAGTATTTCCTTACACAGTAGTCACTCAACAAAACTGCACTAATTAAAATTGATAAATCATTTAGGATCTCACACTTTTCTTCTCCACACTTTCTTCTCCTCCACACACACATTCACTCCCACTTATCTCTCTGCTTATACATTCCTCAAAACATCTTATATATATACAAGTATATCTTGATCATCAATTAGGTTGATTCCATATATGATTAAGCATTTCATCCACATAGTGCATTACATCAAGTTGGCTAACATCCATAACACATAATTAGTCTTCATAATATATTGTGTATGTTAAATTAGCCTAGATCTTTGAGTATTGGAATCATAGCTTATCTCATAGTAGAAACCAGACCTAAAAATCAACACACTAGACCATATATAATGATCATCTTTAGTAGGAAATAGCTTTCGATAACTATCTCATACATTCAGTACTGTGTTGACATCAATGACAACCTGTTGAAATTAATGACAACCATTTGATGCAATCAAATTTCCAACACCTTTTGGGGATGACACAAGGCTTTGAGACATTTAGGTCTCTTCCATGTTGACTCGAAAGCTTTTCATTATTTTTTCTCTCTATGTCTCATTCTTCTAGTTCTATGAGTATTTTAGGAATGATGTCATTTTCCAAGATCTATAAAATCTTTGTAGCAAAGACATGTGTTGACCCTGAATCCGTGCATCCCTTATGGGTTATTTTGGGATTTTATTTTGGGGGAAACCCCATTTTCATGAGACAACTTCATTTGGAAACATATGACTTGGCATAGGGCTTTCCAAATAAGCTCTCATGTGTTCTTTATTTTTAGAATTTATCATTTTCTACTTTAAAGTAATTTCTCACAACATGGTGTTAGCAATTTCTTTAAAGTGGGAACATACATTGGCATTATTATTTTGGAGGTCTTAGACTATATCTAATGTTTAATTGTGTATTCTTCTTACTTCTTACGTGTGTCTAAGTCTTCTTGGTGGTGTCATTAGGTTTGATGGCCTCCTAGAGTGTGACCTTTCTTTGCATATGAATTTCCTCTTAGTGGTGATGTTATGCATTGCATTCCCTAAGCTGTGAATCTTTCATCATAGACTTGTCCTCTCTTGGAGACATTTGACACAATGTTCCCTAAGAGGAGACCTTACATGAAATAAGAAAAACCCATTTGTACATGTCTTATCTTATTTTCATTTTGTTCATAAGTGTTTAGCATAACACAACTTGCTAACCTTATGAAGCTCAAACCCTTTTTCATGGCCACCAAGCATAACACACTTTGCTTGCCTATGGAGCCTTGTTTGTTCATAAGTGTTTAGCATAATGTAGCTGCGCAAGTGCTAAGCCTTATGTAGCTCAAAGTTTGTATTGTGTGGTGCCTTATTAAAGTTATCAAAGGTATAACTTTGGTATGGTATGGGAGTATAATAAGATTCTCTCATTTGCCACCCTTGGGGGCTTACCTAGTGGGCATCAAATTTCCTTAGCCCATTTGAGTGTGCTTGTTTGTTTGCATAGTGAACAACGAGTTCCACTTGTAATTTTTTTTTTACAAATAACTAAGGTATGATCAACATCACTTTGGAAAACCAAGGCTTGATTCTCCCCTCTTTTTCTTTTCCTTTATTTGAGTCTTTGAAATTGTAAGATTGAGTATCTTGTCATTGTTGCATATATATGTTTAACATATGCATGTATCTCTTTGTGTCTCTGTTTATTTTTCCATGAGATCTTAGATCTTGGGGGCTCAATCATCCTCCTTGATCTTTTCCATCTTATCCTTCCAACAATTCTATAATTAGATCTCTCTTTATTGTATACTTTAGTGTGAGTTTGACGTAGGTTCATCCTCTCACTAAAGTGGGGGTAAATCTAGTGTATAAAAATGTATCCCTTTACATTTTCTCACTTGTTTGGGTCCTGCTTATTAAAATAGACTTAATAATGCCTTAATTTAGTCTTGTAAAATGTACCCTTTTACATTCTCACACTTATTTGGGCCCTCTTAATTAAATTGAGCTTAAGTATGCCTTAATTGGCCCTTTAATTTATTTACAAGCCTAATTAATTGCATTTTTTGAAAGGAAAACTTAACAATAATTAATGCCAATACATATCACTTTACCTTTAGCAATGTGTGTTCCAGGTATAGGGCGCTAGGACCCATTCACCCATGGGTGAATGGATCCTCCCTAGACCTTTGGAGGTAAATTTAAAATATGCTTTTGGTGATATTTTAACATCTCCAAAAGTATATTTCAATGTCGGCTTGTGTGATTTGAATTTCGAGAAATTAAGGATACATATCTATAAATACAAGGTTATTTCACTAAGTTTCACCTAGAAGATTTCTAGAAGCATTCCTAAAGAAAATTTGATGACCAAGAGCATTCAAGAGTAGATATATTAGTTTTATTGAAACAATCAAGATCTATTGATCATGTCAAACTCTTCTTGCATCATGCATTTTTTTGGAGCTACATTGTGATGTAGGCTTCAAGATCAAGTCAAGCATTCAAATCATCATTTCAAGCATTATTCAAGTGTTAAGATCCACATCTAATTCAACCATTTCATGTAAGTTGTTGATCTCCTAATATATCCATTATCAAGGTTTCATTCAAGGGTTTGTTGAATTTGGTTACATAGCTTTGTTCATTCTTCATTCCCTCTTTCATGTTTCATTTCAATTCAAGGTTTAATTACCTAAATGGGGTTTGACCAAGGAAAACCACTATTCACCCAAAAATAAACATTTTTCTCTCTTGAATGTGTGATTACAGATTTAGGTTGAAGAAGGATTGAAGTGCAAGATTTGAAAAGTTGTCAAAGTTACAAAAGTTTTCAAAGTTGTCAAATTACGAAAGCTAACCTACAAATCTGATTCTAACTTTTTGACATTGAAACCTGGACAATCAGAAGCTACATATCTACACTAGAGGCTCTTGAAAGTTACAGAAAAACCCTACACCTAGACCCATTTTCCCATGGGAAAATGAGTCCCTAATCAGCTTCTGGAAACTAACTTTTGGTGACTGATACACACATCTCTGCCCTTCTTAGAGTTGTGATCTATTTTATAGTTTTGCAAATATTGAGTTTAATATTTCTATTTCAAGTGTTAGATTACATTTTGGAGTTGATTTGTTAACTTTAGTTTTTCTCCCCAAAGATAGGAAATTTTGGGGATCTCATTTCCTAATGAAAGATGAAAGATAGGTCCATCATAACACTATATTTCCATATCCTTATTAATCCAAACCCATTTTTATTTATTTTGGAAGTAGAGTGTTGGATAGAGATATTTGATCTTGATTTCGATGGTGAAAGGAAAGGACCAATACAAAAACTATATAATAGTCATACTAATATATAAAAGTTGATTCTTTAGGTGAGAGAGAGAGAGAGGGGAAAACCAATTATAGACTAAGACACCAATTATTCATTGTTCATATGCAATATTTATAGAAATTTTATATGTATTCATTTTTTTGTGCATGTATTTAGCTTGATAAATATTTTACAATAGGGTGTTTTTGATTGAATTTATTTGTCTTATTTTTATTTCTAAATTTCAAGTAGACTCCTCTATTTTTGTTTACTACATGGTATGATGTGTATGATTTGTTAATCTAATATGTATTATATAACTTCAAAGAGGATTTCTTAATGACCTTGTGCATCACATTATGCATAATGTTCGCAATTGAACATGGATCATTGAATTAGGTTCAATTTTTTGCATCTTATTGAGTAGGCCTTGATTTCATGCAATTTAGATGTATCCCAAATAAAATATATGTTTTTGTAAGATATATTAATAATTATTTTAATCCTCCTAAGACTAGTATTCTTGTAGTTTACTTTTGCATATGTTTTGTTGTCTTGAACTTGACTCTATATGTCATAATAGATAAATGAAGCAATATCACGCTTCTATATATCTCAATACACACATATTCATAACTAGAAACCATAAATAAAAAAAAAGTACCAATATAATCAATATGATCTTAAGATTTACAAGCCTTGCATGCTTGCAAGGTCACATCAGCATAAAGAAAATTCAAGGAAACCACTTGAAGTCTTGACATTTTTGTTTCAGTTGTATGAATTTTTTACAATGCACAAATAAGTTTCTAAACCCTAAATAACTGTATGGTCCCATGGGGGGGGCTTGGGCTCCTATTTTCAAAGAAGCAGGTGATCTCATGGGAATTTTTTTTTTTTGCTATAGGATAAATGGAATCTTTTTCAGCCCAAATAAGCAAGTGGCTGAAAATTTCAGCTAGTGGGATTGGGGGGGGGCTAGAAATTGCCCACCTGCTTAAGAGTACTTTCTTTCCACTTGTCACAAATTTGGAGGGAAATGTTGTTTATTTATTAATTTTTTATTGACAACACCACCATTCTACCACTAGCTTAAATTTTGAAGCTTACAAATATTCATTTCAAAATATTCTGCTAAAAACTTAAGCAAAATCTGCTCCAATTTTAAGGAAGCCCCCCTCCATGGGACCACATTGTAAGCAATCTTTCATGATAAAATTTAGTGAAACTTTTTCTAGAACTAAATATGCACAGGGTAAGCTTGGTATTAAATATTATTATGATTATCTAATTATTATGTATAGTATAATGTATAAACCTTAGATACTACCCTCATTAGACTAGTATAGTGAAAAGAGAAGAAGACTCTTCTACCTCAAGACTTGGTCCTTAACCATCCCATGTTAAATCATAATTTTTGGTCTTTTTTCTAGTTTGACATCCCCTATATTAGTAATTATGATTGTCCTTTAGAATAAGGTATTTTCTATTAATTTTTTAAATAATTTTCACTTGGCCATCAAGTACAAAAAGGATTCTAGGAATAAGTTATTAGATATGTTGTCTATAATGCCATTAATGAGAATGGTAAGCACACCTTCCTTTATCAAATCCTTCATAAAAGAGGTACAAAAAAAGTATTTTTATCACTTTGGAGATATTTCCCAACAATCAAAACAAGTTAAAATTGACAACTATTCACTTCAAACTAAATTCTATTGGAAGGAAGTATTGCTCTTTGAAATGGGGATGTTGTGTGCACCCAAAGAAATGACGTTATTTTTATTCTTGATAAATAATCACATGTATAAATTGAATGAAAACTTTTGGCTCATTAAAACACTCTCTAAAATATTAATATAATGTATATTATCCATACATGAATAGTTGGGAAAATTGGCTCAGAAAAAACTCGCCAAGCCAAAGATCAGAGAGTCAACAAAAACTCAGAGAAAACTCGACAAAAAACTCAACAATCCTTTTGTTTTTTTTTGCAATTTTTGCATTTTTTTATGTATCTAGTGAGTTCTTTGTAAAGACTCATGAGTTTTTGCCAAAAAATTTCCAAAAACTTGTAGTTTTTGGAAAAGACTCGATAAGAAGACTCGACAAGTTAAAGTCATAAAGACTCGCTGGGCAAAAAAGCTTGCGAGCTTTTTAAGACTCGCCAAAAACTCAATGAGTCTTCCAACTATGCATGAAAGTATATGTCTCAAAGTTTATGAGAAGTTATAAGTTCTACAATCTAATAAAACTTAGTAACCAAATGTTTAGGATATATCAACCACTACCTATTTCTTCTTATCCTTGGGAGAGTATTTACATGTATGTTCTAGCTATCTTTTGTAAGTCAAGTTAAGGGAATAACTATATTTTTATGGTAGCTGACAAATTTAGTGAGATGCTCATTCTTTTTCCATGTATAAAAAGACTCACAAAATGGGATGTAGCTAAGCTTTTTTCAAACATATTTAGTTTTATTTGTATTTTCCTAAAATTATTATATTATATGTGGATTCAATATTTCAAGAAAGAAATCGATGTTCTTTCTAGTAGATGGATTCTCGATTGAGAAGGTCCACTAATTTCTACCCCCAAATAGACATGGGCCAACAAAAGTGGGTAATGAAATGTTGATAAAAAAGAAGAAGATAAAATGTAAAAAGCTTGAATGATTAATATTAATAAAAAGTAAAAATACATAGATAGATACATAAGAGTATTAGGAGGAATATTAAAAAAAAATAGGGGTAAATAAAAGTATTTAAATATGTTAGATTAGATAATTACACATGTATAATAAAACTACAACTAAGAACTAACTGATTTGACAAACTTATTTCCATTTGATACATGTTTTGGCTACATATCTCATAGATTTTTTGTGGTGTAGTCACATGAAAATGATATTCTTTTTTAAAGATACAATAGTGTAGAAAATTGATTGAAAGTATTTGGAAAATGCATCTTCATCTACAAGAGAAACTAAAAGAGTGTAAAGAAAAACACACAAGAAAAAATTATCAACATCATGTAGACAGAGACTATAAGTAAAATTGTAAAGTATGATTGAAATTGAAAAATAATAAACTCAAAGTAAATAAAATAATGTCAAAATATTGAGTTATGGTCTATTTATTATATTGTTATTGATTTGACATTGTACATGAAAATATATTTAGTCATCAATATTTTGAATGCCATCTATTTGAGCCCTCCATTTTAGAAGAGGTAGAAACATTATTTCCTTTAGTTGAGAATATTTCTATAGGTTTATTAGAAGATATGGAAAAAAAATCAAAACAAGAAGAACTTAAAACAAATCCATGGGTGAATTAAACTTGGTCCATTAGCTTGAAGAGTCAACATCTAAGTGGAGAAAAATGGTATTTAAAATATATGGAACTATAAAATCCCAACAACTATTATTCCAATTTTTTTTAACACTAAAATCATATTTACTAGGGAAGGATGATCCATAAAATAGATGTGTTCTCTATCATCGATTAATTAGTTATATTTATTACTAATTAGTGAGCCATTTTAGGACTTGTGTTTATATGGAGAGTTATGTTCATTAGTTTTGGAGTTCATAGTTTAGTTGTGTATAGGTCACTTTGTTCTTTGGGATGATCCATATAATCCCAAGGTTGGTAGAGGATAGGTGTACAAGCATTGAACTAAATAAATTTTTAATAATGGTATTTTCATCAAATTTCATAGGTTCATCAAAATGTTAATGATTGTAGTGATTTTGAAAACATCTCAAAGGGAAATTAGTAACAATTTTATGAACACATGTCTTGAAGAAAGTAGTAGTATTATGGCTATAATAATTTTGAAAAATTCTCCTAGAAAAAAGTGGTAATTTCACTATAGTTCAAACAAGTTAAAAAATGTAAAGGGATAGATTGGTTCATTTTATCTTCCATGCATTGAAAATCAACATTTTTATAGCCTCTAGAATATATTGGGGGTCTATAGTACATTTTTGTATAGGTTGAGCAATGACTATATTTCTTATTATATTCATATTGCACTCAACTTGTAGGGTTTAGTCACTATGGAGTTAGCTTTTGGAGATGATAGACACCATTGCATGTTATATAAGCTTATAAATATGTTGAAGGCTTTATTTTGGATGTTCTCAGTTACTATAATGTATAATTAACTAATAAATATTGGGATGATGAAGTAAATATCTTCTTCATTGAAATTTTTATGGTTTTATAGATTTTTTGGGATATCTCTTTTGTTTTCATTTCTTATCATATGTTTTCTTTGCATTTCTATCATTTTATCATGATTATTTTGATGGATATGTACTAAAATTGATATTTATATTATATGTTAAGGTTGAGTTTACACTTAAGAATGTTCTTGAATGTGTTTAGGAAGAACTATGAAAAAAAATACATTATCAATGAGTTTTTTTGTTTTTTTTTGGGATAACTCACTTATTTTATAGATTGCCAAATTTGGCATAACTTAGTGAACCTATTTTCCCCAAATCCAAGTGGTGGATTATTTTTTATTTTGACAGTTGATAAGAATATGAATTACATGCTAAAATTATCTTACAATGCTTTTACAATTATGAGTTTTAACAAAATAGTTGATAATAATAGATTGGTAGGTGCATTTGTGTAGGTTTTGATATGTGGCACTACATGGATGAATAAAAACATGAGAAAACCATCTAGTTCATATCCAAGTAACAAAATTCATTAGCACATTTACTTTAGCATGCATATGTTCATGTATATTTTCATGCATGCTAAATAAGAGGTAAAGTATAGACTAAAAAAAGTACATACTTCATACTTTTTATATCCATTTTAGATCTACTATGGTCATGCCAATACATATATGAGTTAGTTTTACACTCAATTTGCATCAACTTAATATAAAATATGACAAAAGCATAGAAAAATTCCTCCTTTCAATTGCTTAAGCATTTATCCATTTGCACATGGATTTATTTGTCCTTTAATATCCCATAGGAAATTGGATTTGTGATCATGTGGTTGGGTGAGATTATTAGCATGATTTCATCAATCATTTTCTAAAAGTAAGTTTCTACATCTTACTTGGCTAAAATTTCTTGAGTTGGACCATTGTTCCACCAACTTGTACACCAAATCACCTAAATTAGGGTGTATATTTTCATATTTAAAGAGATTTCCTAGGATCCTAGTGTTATATGAAGTAAAAATGATTATTACAAAATATCACAAATTATTACTATTCATTCCATATTATTCATTCAAATGAAACATGAAACAAACATGTGAGATCTTATGTGTGTGTGATTATCCAAGAATGAATATTCGAGCAATATTCATTTCGGCATGTTGTATCGTATTTGTCTTGAAGTATTTTGAACAATAATTGAAAAGGGGTAAGAAACTAAGGAATAAGAGGGAAGTTAGTATATTTCCACACCCTAATATAGTAAGCTATCAAATGTATTTTTGAACATCACATGTCTAAGATTGAATATTTTGCAAAGAAAAATCAAATATCACAACTTTTAAATAAGACTGTGGATTTTGAAACTATTCATCCTTGCTATTGCAATCTCATCTTAAATTCAAATATAAAATTTTAGTTCACAACTATATATACATTTTCCAAATTCATATTCTAATAAATAGTCAAATATCTACTATGATTCATCAACCAAAATATAAAGCAACAAATAAATACACTCGTAACCTTCCTTATTTATTACATATACTTTACATTTATATTAAACCTAGTTAAATTTATTATTTTTAATGTAGTACCCCTCCAATTTTCTTATATTTCCAAATAGTGATTTTACTTTGATAGACCATGATACTATGTTCTTATTTGATCGCTAACATTGGAGCAGTGATGGTTTTTTATATTTAGATGAGATGGTACACTTATGGATGATTATTGATTATGACATGATTTTTGGTTAGCATAGTTGATTATTTGAGTTGATATTGATATATGTTCATTTGCAGTTAATTGATGTTCTAATTTTGTCAGTTTGATGTGACACTGTATTGGTGAAGGGAACAAGATTGCATCACTCGCTTGCGAATGCCCTATGATTCCATGATTTTCTCTTCACAGTGTGGTTGTTTATGATATATATATATGTGCAGCATATGTTTTATTACAGGATTGTAGGTGTAGGACATCGACTCCACCTAGATCCACAGGTTTGAGTGTGTCGATTACCCAACGGTTTAGTTGATTGGGAGATAGTAACAGGTTTTCCTTGTCAAACCACAACCCTAGTCATAGTGTGTCATTAATCTTTGTTTCGGTATGCATTGTTGTCATGTTGTCCATGTTTGCCTTGTTTATTTATTTTGCAAGGTATGTTTTGTGGGAAATTAATGTTAATTAATGCTTATAATGATTTTTAGTGATTATCTAATTAATCTTGATTTATGTTGTTTGAAGATTTATGTTTGATTTAATTAATTAAATTAAATTTATTTTGTAAAGTAATTTAATCTTGTGATTAAATTTATTTTATAAAGTAATTATTAAAATTAATTAGATTAAATTTTATTAGAAATTAATATGTGAATTTTGAATTATAAATTATATATTGCACAAATATCTTGTAATTATCAAAAGAGAAAATATTTGTGAATTAGTTCAAAGATATTTTATATTTGACATGTGTTGGAAAATTAATTAAACATAGTAGTTGGAAATTTATTTTGGAAGAGATTAATGGAAATAATTGAAAGAGTAAAGAGGTTACTTCATAGAATGGAAAATATATTTTGAGGGAGTTGTTAAAGATTAAAAGAGGTTCTTGGGAGGTTTTTGGGCTCTACCTTTTGGTTTTCTTCTTTTTGGAAAGTGATATTTTGGAGGAAGCTTTGGAAATTTGGAATCTAGAAGCAAAGCTCTTCTTTAAACTTCTTTTCATCAAGCTTCTGGAAATAGGTTCTTTTAATTATTTATGAGGTTCTTGTAGGAATTATTTTGGAAAATTTATATATATAAATTCGGATTTACAAGTTTTCGTACGACGATTTTTTGAAAAATCGCAGGTTTTAAAATGAATATTTTAAAAAGTTTGAATGTGTTTGGGGGGAGGCATTGGAGGCTACCCCCATAGTATAAGAGTGACTGTGGAGGTAGCTGGCGCTACTTTCATAGGCAACGCTAGCCTATAGTTGTGGCTCCAAATGGGGTATGATTGTGCAAATACATCCTTCCCAATCAAACATTTGTCCACTCCAATATTAAATGCAATTTTATTTTATACTATGGATTTTTTTATTAATAATACATACATACATACATACATACATACATACATACATACATACATACATATATATATATATATATATATATATATATATATATATATATATATATATATATATATATATATATATATATATATATATATATATATATATATATATATATATATATATATATATATATATATATATATATATATATATTATTGTTTTGTAATTGGTTTTAAATATTTAAATATTATATATATAAGGTACTTTTATAATGGATGCATGCAAATGCATGAAATATATTATTTTTAAATGATATAATTTAAAAGAGGAAATTGATTTTAAAATAGAAGAAATTGAGAAATTGAT
Source organism: Sequoia sempervirens (assembly GCA_007258455.2). NCBI lineage: Eukaryota > Viridiplantae > Streptophyta > Pinopsida > Cupressales > Cupressaceae > Sequoia > Sequoia sempervirens. The sequence goes on from VDFB02334334.1 coordinate 65,950, forward strand.
TTAAAAAAAAAGATTTAATTACTTTATTACAGTTTGAAAATGATATTGTATTAAGTTAGATTATTTTTAGCAATGTAGTATTATTTCTTGAAATGGAAATTGGATTTAGGAAATCCTAATGATAGTATTGTATACTAGCCTAAATTGCCTATTTGAACTATGACTTCTTTTGTTCGTATTTTTGGGGAAATTGGTTTGTTGTACTTGTGAGTCTTCCAGATGTTGTTTTATGAGGCTAGGTTATTATGATTTATAGATTCAACCCTTTTTATTCCTTGGATAGTGCACTTGGTTGAGTTGCAGTTAATCACTTGGTTATTATGAATGAGGATGTGTTGCCTCTTGCATTATGGTTGATATTTATTATCAGATTTGTGCACTTTGTCTACCCTTGGTTTGTTGATTAGATCCTTGTGTTGTTGGTAGGAGAGTGACTCTCAGTTGGGGGTTCGACACACAAAGGGGTGCCAGGGTAATTCACTGAGGGTTTAATCAAGTGATAACTTAAAAAGAATTAAGGGAATGAGAAGCTTTCACAATAATAAAGATGATGAATGTATCTCTCATTACTCAAGCACTTGTTTAGGCTTGAGGTGAGATGAGAAGCATAGTTTGTATGGGGGTTCGGTGACTGGTAGAGGTAGCCAGGGCAACCTAGGATGGGGTCTAGTAGCCTAGGAAGGTTATGTCAGGGTAATCCATAGAAAATTATGTGTGACACTCCTATGACAATGATTTAATTACTCAATTGATGTACTTGATTATTTTACTCTAGAAGCAATGGAACCTTTATGTATGTATTGTACTTGTGTAATTTAGTATTGTGTGTTTCCTGTGTTTCGAGGTTGTTGGTTTTACCTAGGAAGCCCTTTTACTATCTCCTAGCATAGGGGGTGGGCCTTTAGGTACCACTTGGTTGGGTGGAACGTGCACCATACATCATTAGGTTCCCATTTCATGTTCGTGATGGCGAGATCTTCTAGATTAGAGAGTTCACATGTACTAGTTGCTTTTTACTATTTCTTATGTTTTTCTATATTAGTTGGATACTTTGTATATGTACTACTCCTCATTTTTATTCGAGGAGGATTCTTGTATCATTGTAATTATAACATTTTGTATGATATTTATGTTCTTATGTATCAATTGGATACTTTGTATATGTACTACTCCTCATTTGTATTTGAGGAGGATTCTTGTATCATTGTAATTGTAACATTTTGTATGATCTTCCTCATTTTGGAAATGAGACTTATAATTGCTTTATGAAATGAATGCAATATATGAATGTTTCTTTAATGCACTTTGTATCTAATGAGATAAGTTTGATGCTTTGGATGTATGTGTTAAGTGTAGTTCACTTTACTTGATATAATTACACTTCAAACAAAAAATTGCTACGCTTCTGTTGTGTTTGCGTCATTCTCTAGGGTTACGTGGTGGGGTGTTACATTTAATCTAATTTACTATTTTTTTTTTTATATTCTAATTTATAGTCAAATATCTACTATGATTCATCAAGTAAAATATAAAGAAATAAATAAATACGCTCTTAACCTTCCTTCTTTATTACCTATACTTTACATTTATATTAAACCTAGTTAACTTTATTTTTTTAAATCTAATTTACTATTGTTTTTATTTTTTGGTTAATGACAAGGTATCCCCCTGACCTTGAAGTGAGACTAGTCTTGCAAGGGGACCCAATAGCCCACAAGTCAATCTCAATTGAGTAAACTGTAAATTTTAAAGCCCAAACAATAAACAATAAAGATTTACAAAACAAGAAACATAACAACACTTAAACACAGAAACAAAGAACAGAAGAAACATAGAAATGGAATCCACTCCCAGATTTACTCAATTACAAAAAATAGAGGAAACAAAAAAATAGACTATTCTCAATTATGGTAGGGATATCATAAACAATATCATACAAAAACAATTAAAAGCTCTTTTATTATGCTCAACACACAACAACAACAGTTGCTTATTTTTTTACAATACAAACCATAGTAAAAGACGGAAAGGAAGAACAAATAAATGAATGTGCTCAGTGAATAGAAAGAGAAAAGAGTCGATCTATATAAGAACTTAGCTATGGCATCTTCAGTCTATGTCCATTTTGCACTTTTTCCTAGTGAAGGTTGTTGCAATTGTTTCATTCAGCGGTGTAGAGAAGAAACACTTTACTTTGAGCCTGTAATGAGGGGTTTTTAATTTTCCCACCTTGAAAGTAACGCAAGTTAACAGTTTGACTTCTATGTCAGCCAAATCCCCTGTATTGGAAAATGAGGACACAACAGAGACAAAACCAAGATGGAGAATAATGGTGTTTTTGTAGCCCTGATAAAAGTTAGGTAGCTCTATGAACGCAATACTTTGTCCCCCATAAAAGGTAGTTACATCGAAGCTGCAGTAATAGATGCCACTCATTTTATTCACATTTTGAATGCTTATCTGCAACACGATCTTAGTGTTGTTGCTTGTACTATTACTAAAATCAATACCATCCACATAGAATTTAGGCTTAGTTGGGTGCACGAATGGCCAGATATAAAGCGCTACCATCCTGCCGATTAGTATGAGCCCTCTGATAAAATACATAAGGAAACCTAAGCAACAGAGGATTCTTCTCCTGCACGCGGTGTATATGTAAGCTTTAGTCCATGAAGGAATCAAGGCTCTACAACCTCCTGTTGAATAATTTAATTTAGCATTGAAGGTCAGAAGATGTTTGGCGCCTTTTCCCATCGATTCTTTCTATAAAACCTTCCACGAGATGCAAGCTCATAGTTGTAAAAATATATTTAGACAAAGCGATCAAATGTAGCAAGAGAAAGATGAAGATGTGGAAATGGAATATGGTGTATGGAGTAATATAAGAGGGCTGACGGTGAACGTGGCATAGTTTATTGCATGGCGAAGTTTCTGTGTAGTTAAAAATGGTAGTTTGGGTATGTAGATTCAACTTTCTACAACGAGGTTTGAAGGAAGAAAGCATAATCAACGAATGCATGATCAACTAGCATTGTTTTTGCTTTAATTCTATAGTTTAAATTTTCAGCATGTTCGTTGTTTTTGGCATTTTTAATTTTTTTTTATATAGCTTGTTAGCAAAGTGGCTAATCCAGTCTCGTAGATGTAGTTGGAAACACTTTGATAGACATGCATGCAAAATGTGGAAGCATAGACAAGGCACGCAAATTGTTTGACTGAATTCCTTAAGGAACTATGGTCTCATGGAATTTCACGATTACAGGATATACACGAAATGTATTTATTGAAAAGGCTCCAGGAACTTTCAAGAAAATGCAATTGGCAGGTGAAAAGCCAGACTTAACAACATTTTCCAGCAGCCTCGTTGTCGGGCTGATGTAACCGACACACTCTAAGCGTTGACTTAGGTTGCCGGGCCATGTGGGCCCCTCTTAAACTAGACTTTTTCTGTTTCGTATTTGTTGTTTCCGTTTTTGTTCACGTACACACCCACATCCACTGTTTAAGAGAATATTTTTTTGACGCTAAGTAGTTTAATCCCATATGCATACGGTGAGACAAAGTAAGGGATACGGGGCTTATAAGTGAGGCTTAAAACCTATAAAACTCGATCCTTTCTTATGAAGACATCAGTTGTGGGATACATCTAAATTTTATCTAAATTATAGATGTGCAATTTATTTCTCAAGTAAAATGAAGATAAAGTCAAATGGTTTTCATAAAATTTATATATTAGATTAAATATAATAAGATATAAAAATATAATATTTAATTTGAGTGTAAAATATAAAAATATAATATTTAAATTGAATGTAAAATATAAAATTATTGTTTATGCACATGTTATAATATAATAATAAATATTATATATAGCATATTATAAATTTATATGTTAAATAAAATTTATATATTATATTAAACATAACATTTAATTTGAGTGTAAATTATAAAACTAGTAAATAGAACAAAATGTTTTCATATTTATTTGTGATAAGTAAGATTTTGGGGGTTTTTATTTGATATTTTGGAAGCTTTTACAATTAAATGATAGCTAGTTTGTCATTAATCAACAATTGAAACTTGTTTTTTGACTTAGTGGTTTGAAATTAGCTAAATATTGTTAGTTCTTGCCATGGAACTATAGGCGACCCCTTGAACTTAACTAGTGATTAATTGTTTTGCTTGCAGCCAATCAAATTCTATTAATTTCTTTCCTATACATTATAATTTAATTTTAATACATTATATTTTAATTTTTTTATAATTAAATGCACAATTTTTAACTTTTCAAATTCAAAAATTATTTTTCTTCAATTTTATTGGCTCAAAACTTTTGAGCAATAAGGGCGATTTTCCCGGCTCCATTATCAGAGTTGCGATTATAGTGGGAGATGGAAAGGGCAAGAGAAAATGACAATTACTTTTAACTTAACTATTCTATTTATGTTTGCAATCTAAATTT
>VDFB02334335.1:0-10615 GCA_007258455.2 Sequoia sempervirens
AAATATTTTTTTTTTTCTGATTTTGTTCTCTAACTGCTGTTTGATGTTTTTTCTGAGTTTGTTTGTTTGGTGATTCTCATATGCCATTCATGAATAAAGTATGCCAAAGATATATATATATATATATATATATAACAGATTCACAAAGGATAACAACAGAAAGCTTGCTGAAAGATATTAATCAGCTCTTCGATATTCAGATTTCAATAACAAGTAATGGAGCAGATTTACAAAGCTTTATCAGAAATAATAATAGACTTTCAGACCTGGAATAGTGAAACATAACAGCAAGTATGAGCTCCTAACAGCAGATATTAGAATCCCTTCTAAGCACGCCTTTCACCAATGAGGAAAGCACACAATACTAAGCCAATTCGCTATGGATTCTCCTTCAACAGCTACAAGAACGACTTGCAGCACTCAATGTATGGGCGTCCAGCATTCATTAAACACCCAGAAGTGGCGCTAGCAGCTAGGGGATGACCTAGCTCATAAAATCCAAATCCCCTTCAAAAAATACAAGCTTATGCTTGTTGGAAATGCCTTGATAAGAGCAAGCCATAGAAACAATACCCACATGAATATCTTGAGCCTTTTGAAAGATATGAGCAAAATACCAGGTTCAGGTCCAAAACTGAAAGTGCCCAAAAAAGATAGAAACACACCAAAATCTTCGAGAAATCCACGCCATATGGAAAGGATGCAAACTCAAGCCAAAACCAAACTGAATCACCTCAAAAGAACTGAAATATCTTCATTCTCACACTTTGTAATTCTGCAACTTGAAGCACAAATGTGATTTCTGGGTGAAATCACCCTTCTACCAGCTAGGGCAGGTCTTGCACTACTAAAACCAGTCCCAGATATCGAGGGTTTTCGTCTTCAACTCCGATTTTCAGATCTCTTGGCAAAAAACCAGCAGCATTTCCATAAGTAGCCAAAACATTTGTGAGCAAATGAGGTTTCAAATGAGCTTGTAAAAGCTTCAACAACAAATTAGGGCGACCAAGCATGAAGCAACCCTAAAACCTTTCTTAGACCCACGCCTAAAGGAAAAGCTTTATAATTTTATTTTAATTTTTGCCTCCAACCTTAGCCTAGGTGTTCATCTCCTATTTAGCATTCAGAAATGCTTTTGATGCTTTAAAACAACTTTAAGTTATTAGCTTAGGCGCCCAAGGTACTTTTCCATGTCCCCTTACCCTCAACGTTAAATTATAAAGTAACTTTATAATAACTTATTTTTGAAGGGGAAAAGCAAATATTTAAATATCACAACCTTAGAAACTGATGCCACAACTGACAATGCTGTTGAGAGAGAGACCTGACTAGGTCTGGCCCAAAATAGACTTACTATTTTTAGAAAGTACTAAAAATAGCAAGTAGTACCCAAGACTCAAGCCGAAGAGAAATTGAGATGCTCAAAGGGCTCATTGAAGACTGAAGCTCTAAAGACCCCTCTAGCAAGTGGTGTATCAAAATAGACTAATCAAAAGGGACATCAAAAATGGGGACATTACAGTTGTCCCACCTAGGAAGTCGTCATCTTTGGAGGTTTCGGATTTTAGAGACCTGCTGTTCTATAGGCCATTTTCTGCATTTATCATGGTTTGTGAAGCTAGTTAAGGCCATTTGAAATCGAGAGTTCATTGGTCTTTACTTATGTTGGGAAGATACAAGTTGGAAGGATTTGCTACTGTCGTATGCTCTTTACCAGGTCTGAAAACTGTTATTACATGTTAGAAAATATGTTAGTTTAATGTCCGATTTGATATGAAAGCTATTTGCTCTTATCATATGTTGTTACTCATCAAAGAAGCAATGTTTCTTCTAACCTACTCCTATTTGCAATATTCTATGTGTTGTTATGCATCATGAAAAAACAATAGTAACAAACTACTAAACACCACAGCAAACAAACAATCAGCATACAGTAGGTTCCCCAAAAAAAAAAAATCAGGGGTGGTCATTACAATGGTATCAAAGCGAAGTTTTCTTGCCAGCCTATTGGGAAGCTGAAAACACTTGCATGTTAGTGATCAACACTTGCATGTGTGTTGGTAAATTCGCCTTCGGGGGAAGCATCTCAGCTGTTTTTCTTGGTTCTTTGGCTTGTTAAGTGAAGACATGGATTGGCCACCTGAATTTATACCTAAGGAAGAAGACCCTATCCCAGAGCTGCTGAAAATATTACAGAACGAAAGAGTCAACTATGAAAGTGAAACTCCCAAAATTATTGATGAATATCAAGAAATTCCTGATGAGATCAGAGACCACGTTTCTTTTGAAACTTTCTTAGACTTCGTTGTAGGAGGGACCCTAGCAAAAAGGGTTTGATTAACTACATAAGAAGGTCAACACTTGCATGTGTGTTGGTAAATTCACCTTCAAACATGTAATAATAGTTTTCAGATTTTTCAGTTGCTGGTTAGTGATCAACACTTGCATGTGTGTTGGTAAATTCACCTTCAAGAGAAGCATCTCAGTTGTTTTTCTTGGTTATTTGGCTTGTTAAGTGAAAACATGGATTGGCCACTTGACTTTGTATCTAAGGAAGAAGACCCTATCCCAGAGCTGTTGAAAAGATTACAAAACGAAAGAGTCAACTATGAAAGTGAAGCTCCCAAAATTATTGATGAATATCAAGAAATTCCTGATGAGATCAAAGACCACGTTTCTTTTGAAGCTTTCTTGGACTTCGTTGTATGGAGGGATACCACTGTAATGACCACCCCTGATTTTTTATTTTTTTGGCGAACCTACTGTATGCTGATTGTTTTTTTGCTAAGTTACCAAGTTCGCCCCTACAGGCCTTGGGTCCGGTTCGAGTTCGATTCGGGTCCGGAATTTGGGTCCAATCCACCCAAATTCACCGAGGGTTCGAAAATCCCTCTGTGGATTCGGCCATGGTTGGACCCCTAACTATGGGTCCGGACAGGGTTCGAAATTTTCGAACCCTGGCAGAATTTCACGCCCAGGCTCACTTTTTCACTCGATTTTACACTTTTTTAATATTTTTTTGACTCTTTTTTGGTGATGCAGATCACTAAAGAACCAAGGATGCTTCTATATTGAACACCCTAGGTAGAAAAAGACGAAATCCAACTCATGAATTTGGAATGAGTTCAACTGACAACTAATCTTTAATGGATTCATCCATGTAGTATCTTTAGTTGCTTTGCCCTTCCACTTGACTAGATATTCTAGTTACTTTTGGTAATCTTTATCTTTTGTCCTCTAATGACTTTGGAGTTGATAATTGAGGCCATCTTATGTTTTTCACATATGAACCAACATCAACTTCATTTGGTTGACTCTCATAGAAAGGGAACAAGTTTACTACATTAAAGATAGTAACTAATCTCATATGCATTTAATGAAAATTGTTTCAACATCCTATAAAATCTAATCTTCTTCCATTTTAGTTAATTGTACGTCCTTCTCGAAATCTCTCCTTCCTCCAATACATGAGAAGCAGAACCAAGTCACCCACCTAAAATTTGTAATGTCCCCTTCCAATTGACATCTCTCAATTCTTGAGATTAGCCTATTATGTGACCCTCGTAGGCTGATAGGGTGGATAGAGGGTCTGGTTGAGGCTTGGCTTGGCTTCAGTTGGCAGAATCAGTTAGCTTGGCTTTCGTTCGGAGTCGTTTGGACATCATTTGCTTGACTTACTATTTTTAATAAGTAGAGTCACTCAGCAGAGCACCCCTGCTATTTTTAGCAGTATGGTTTGGTCGTATGTTGATTCAGTCACTTATCATCTGGCTTCAGACGGTTCGTCTTTTGGACCTGTTTTGAGATAGATATTAATATTTGTTTGCTAAAATAAATATTAATTAATTAAAGGCTTATATTATAAAGTTATAATATAATTAAATATTATAACTTAAGTGACTTAAAGGAAGGGGTCGACCAACATGAAGAAGGGGCCACTTTTTAATTATTAATTATAATTAAAAGTGCGTGCAAACTATGGAAATATTAAAAGTGAAAATACAACTTTATTTAAATGATGCTTTTTGGAGAGAAGTCGACCCTCTTGAAGAATATAAGGTTTTCACTTATGAGAAAACATCATTATGTTATCAAAATCGACTTTGATCAATTCTTCCTTCAGAGAACGGAGCCAAGGGTTTCAGTTATCTATTTGCATTGGAGAACGAGCCATCTTCAATGTTGTAGTTCAGAGGCTGTGAGATATCAGCTGATTTATTGCCTACAGTTGAATAACTTCATTCAGAGGTTATTACAGATCTTACTAGGAGTTCTTTATATTCAGTGTTTTGGATCGATTGCTTTCCAAAGGGGACTATTTTTGCATTTGCCATCAATTCTCAGACATCTGGCACACTTTCCAAGAAAGTACGGATTTATTCTTGCTGGTTTTGGGCCATACTATTCAACCTTGAGGCCGTACTTCTCCTGTAGGGTTGGACGCCTTGTTTTTTGAGTCACTGTCAACTTCAAATGGGACGCCTAGCTTATTCATCAGTTTACACACATTTCGAGGCAGGAGAAATGTTATCTGAGGCTGGCCGTACAAATCCTACACCATTCTGGAGCGGCTGCAATCAGCAAATCAAGTTTTTAATAATGCAATCAGTTTTGCCTTTTTGTCTGCATGCTAGGGTTTCAATATTGTAATCGCTGAATAAGGATAATAAAAACATTTGCTAGCGATTCAAAGATTTATCTGTGTCAGTTTTCGCCTTATTGAATTTTTTATAGATTTTAGAAGTATTTCTTTCAAAATTCGCATTTTATATTTGTACGCAAAAACACCAAAAAAATCAAAACACTCAAAAAAACAAGCAGTTTCAGAAACAGTGAGAATAGGGGTTTCTACAAAATTTTACTTCCCTTATCTTCAAATCAGCATATTGCTTGAATTTGGTGGTACTTTACTTGAGTTGTTCATATACTTCTTTAATGTATCCTACAAACTCTTCTGCACTACACATGTTCACATCAACCATGTCTCACAACTCAGTCACTCCCCTTGGAATATGCCCAGACACAATTTGGAAGGGTCTCATTTCAATGCTCTTATTAATTGAATTGTTTTAGGCAAATTTAGCTTGCATGCTTGGTTTGTCTTCTACAAGACATGTCAATAGGTTTCCAATGCTTCTATCCATAACTTATGTTTGACTATCAATTTGTGGATGGTAGGTTGAGCTGAATTATAACTTAATGTTTTCTTTCTTCCAAAGAGTCCTTAAAAAATGACCAACAAATTTTGTCTCTATCTAAACACTATGCTTCTTGATAACAAATGCAAGTGAACTACCAATATAAAGTGGTGGTGTATTTTTGCTATGTTATTTGACTATTAATATGGTGGTGTATTCTGAACTTAATTACTGCTGCAAATATGTATATATTTCTGACTTTTATATGTTTTTGTATTACCGAACCCAAAACGAACCCAACCCCAAAAAAAAAAATTCCTGAACCAGTGAACCGGGTTCTCGAACCTGAACCCGAACCCAAAATCGAACCAGTAACTTAGTTTTTTTGCAGTGGTGTTCAGTAATTTGTTTCCATTGTTTTTTCATGATGCATAACAACACATAGAATATTGCAAATAGAAGGTGACATTAAGAAGAAACATTGCTTTTTTTGATGAGTAACAACATATGATAAGAGCAAATAGTTTTCATATCAAATCGGACATTAAACAAACATATTTTCAAACATGTAATAAGACCCTGAATTACATGCCATCATGCACAATCCCATCAATAGAAGCTGCATGCACTTCTAAGGAGTTGTCTTGGGGCTTTGTATTACATGCCTCTTGATTGATGAAGTCTTCTTCTTCATAGGGAGGTTCTAATGGTTTGTCTTCCTCGCATTCAGGCTCATCTCTAGAAATTTTTGTTCTTGTCATGTCAAAATCAGCAAGCTCCTTTGTAACCACTGTAATGACCACCCCTGATATTTTTTTTTGGGGGAACCTATTGTATGTTGATTGTTTGTTTGTTGTGGTGTTTAGTAGTTTGTTTCCATTGTTTTTTCATGATGCATAACAACACATAGAATATTGCAAATAGAAGGTGACATTAAGAAAAAACATTGCTTCTTTTGATGAGTAACAACATATGATAAGAGCAAATAGTTTTCATATCAAATCGGGCATTAAGCAAACATATTGGCTTGTTAAGTGAAAACATGGATTGGCCACCTGAATTTATACCTAAGGAAGAAGATCCTATCCCAGAGCTGCTAAAAAGATTACAGAACGAAAGAGTCAACTATGAAAGTGAAACTCCCAAAACTATTGATGAATATCAAGAAATTCCTGATGAGATCAGAGACCATGTTTCTTTTGAAGCTTTCTTAGACTTCATTGTATGGAGGGACCCTAGCAAAAAGGGTTTGATTAACTACATAAGAAGGTCAAGGAAGAAAGGAGATTTTCAAGAAATCCACGTGAAAGAAAAGGAAGAGTCCAAGGCAAAAAAGGTGGTTATGAAGGAGCTTGCTGATTTTGACATGACAAGAACAGAAATTTCTAGAGATGAGCCTAAATGCGAGAAAGACAAACCATTAGAACCTCCCTATGAAAAAGACTTCATCAATCAAGAGGCATGTAATACAAAGCCCCAAGACAACTCCTTAGAAGTGCATGCAGCTTCTATTGATGGGACTGTGCATGATGATAAGGACATAACAACAGCCCTTAATGCATCTCTTGAGCTATCCAATGTAGTCGTTGACACTAGTACCATGTTGACAGGGTTGAGATCAATCATATACCTTCAGATGATGGGTTCGATGAAGGCATAAGGAATGAAGTTTGCAAAGCGGCTGAAATAGATGAAGCTTTCCAAACAGCAAACAATGATGATTACAGATATGAAGACTTAGGTGGTTTGGGTTTGGACTTCCAAACTAAGGCTATGGAGAGAGATACTTATGTTGACATGAGTAGTGGTGAGATGGAGGATGATTTATTCAGAAAGACAACATCATCATCACAAGAGGAGCACAGTGAACAAAGCAATCAGCTTTTAAAAACATGGGACTCGGGTGTGTTGGCACCTAAGTATGATAAGGAACCTGTTTGGGATGAATTTCCTTTTGACTATAGTGTCGTTTTAACTTCAACTCCACAGTTATGCAAGGATGATGGCATTGATGGCATTGATGATGTTGTTCTTGATCTTGGGAACAAATCTGATTTCACATTGCATGTAGCTGATCTTAATCAAGGACCTAACAGCCTTGTTGGTCTGGATTCACAATCTTCTTTTGAGGATGATTGGGGAGAGGCACGGGTAATTTAGGACAGCCATGGAGACTTTGATAATAGGTATGAAAGTTCTGATTTTTGCATGCAACATAACAGCAGTGTGTTATCCTTGCCTAAACAAGATTGGAAAAATCAGTTTTGAGTGTCTATGGAAAAAGAAGTTCATACTTTATCTAGGTTGGATGACATTAGTAGACTTGTTGAAAAATTCATCTTCATGACACCAAAAGATCAATATGAACAAAAAGTTCCCCTTGCTGATTTGCACATGATTAAAAGTTCTATAGAGGTAATCTGTCATGTCCCTCGAAATTTGTAGTGCTAAGCTATAAACGTCTAAAACCAAATAAAATACAAATAAATGTCAAAATCCTAACATAAGTACTTACGATATAAAATATAATTATAATTATCATTGATAATATTATAATTATTATAAATATAATATACAAATGAAATAAATTACAAATATAAATTGATAATGCAAAATGAATATTGAATATCACTATAATCATAATCATTATAATATGTAATTACTCAAAAGATAATAGAAGAGAACCCATACAAAAATCATAAACACAATTATCCAATATAAAAGAAAACTATAATAATATTGTTGCTATCAAAAAATAATAAAACATAAATAAATATTAAGACCAAGCCTATCGAAAGAGGCAGCTAAGGATTAAGGGAGGCGATTACCAAAAAAGAAGAGTTGCATCCCAAAAAGGCATCGATCTGTCCAAGACAGCACTGGGTGAAGGAGCACGTCTCCTCAAAAACACATCAGATATTTAAGGAGAAGACATCGAATGAAAATAAGGGGGAAGTCAACACTGGGAAAAAAGAATATGTGCTGTCAGAAACATTCTCCTTAATCTGTTGCAGGGCAGCAAGCAAGAAATATATATGAATATTAGGAAGTGGAAGTATAGACGATGGCTGAGGCAAAGAGAAGAATAAAATTTATGATCGCTGGCTAACAAGGATCTCCTACATCATCGAGAGGAGTAGAGAAAAATAAAAAGGTGGTATACAGGTCGACCAAGGCATAAGTTGTGTGAGATTCCTGATGCAGAACAGGTAACTATGTTTTATAATATAGACAGTGACAGGAGTAAATAATCTTTGTTGCAGATAGGTAATTAAAATCTATATGAAAGTGAGTCAATGGAAATTAAATAATAATAATGAATGCTTCATAAATGGATTGAGAATTTAGTGATAATGGGCAATTAATATATTATATTATATATATATATATATAAAATGGTTGTTGTTGATTCACCTGTTGATAAATATATTTTGGTAATTGGTATATTGATACTCATGACGATTTCATAGGAGGTGGACATATACAATTATATATACTTATAATATATTATTTGTAACTATAATAACTCCGTTTATTCACTATGATGTTAAATGGTATAATAGAATTCCACCTAGCCCATCTCAAAAGATGTTTAACATCTAAGGTACTCATGAAATATATTAGAGAAGAATCATTCATAGTGAGTGCAAAGGAGGAAGTGAATAATCCTTTGCCATGAATGGAATATTTGTATCATCTTTGGTCTTATTAGATGTTATTACTGAAATTTATTGACCTCTGACATTTCTAATGTCTCTTTGAGAAATACTTTGAATAAAAGATTCGGGTTTAAGTGCTTCCACCAGAAAGGGGTCATTACACTCAGGCGTGATGTTGTAGCTAGTGAAGGATTAGATTCAAGTAAGGCTTCAGGAGGCCATGCTTCGGGTAGAGCATCTCTCCCTTGGTCTACCATGGCTAGATATGGGGAGTTATGTAATGTCCCCATTTTGGCCCTACGCTCTTCATTTGGATTTAGCCTATTTCCGGAAATCCGTAGGCTAGGCTGAGGCAGAAAATTAGGGTTTCCTCTTTCAAATACTGCTCAGTTGGCGTTCAGAGGTTGTTGTGCAGACTTACTATTTATAGCAGTTCGCTATTTTTAGCAAGTCTATCTTTTGGCAGTATCTGTTTAACAGCAATTCAATCCCTTGCAGTTCGGTTGTTTTGTTTGGCTTTCTGATGGTTTTGAAGCGAACTTACTATTTTTGGCATTGGCTATTTATAGTAAGTCTAAATTTGGCAGTAGCATCATCAGCAATTCAGCTCAATTCATCTTGCTATCCTTCAGTATCAGTTTGGCTTTGGTTATCTCAATAGACTAAGTTTATACTTAGTCAATTTTATGTTACTCAGTTGTACCCCACGCCTAGGAGTGATAACTTCATGTTGCTTTTAAAGAGGGGACATTATGGGGTCAATTGTGCATTTAATGATTTATTAAATGCTTTATTATTGCATTATTAAGTTGGACGCCTAAAGGAGGTTGAATAAAGTTATTTCAAAAAGTAAAATGCTTAAAGGTGGCGTCCCTCTTGGAAGTTGAAGTGATTCAACTTCTTGGAATTTGAAGTGATTCAGTTGCCAATTGAAGCTTATATATTGAGGCTTTGAGAAGAGTTCTTCATCTTTGGAAAAATATAACGTTATGTTGCTGGTTTGAAATCCAAAATCCGGCTAAGGGATAGCTTAGCAAATTTACTCCACTCTTCGGGCCTGAAACTATGGTTCCCTAGGTGGTGGATTGAGAGTGTGCTTCATCCAGAAGTACATATTGAGCATTATTGTGGAGTTTTGGTGAGATATTTCCAATTTTCATCTTGTTGGTTTTTCAATGGCTGAAGTAGAATTTCAATTACAATTCTTTGAGAGAATTTTATATCATTATGGGTATTTGTTATAATGTTTTCTATGTTCAAGGGGCCCCTTTTGGTAGAGTTTCAGATTTTATCTTGCAGCCATCATTTTTCTATGGAAATCGCCCTCTTCTAGGGCCGTACTTATTCATAAGTTGCATTGATTTCTGTGCTGGGCATCTTTGGAGTTGTTGGTGCCTTGCTACTTGGTGTTTTCTTGGACGCCTAGCAATTGGAAGGTGTGTTTTAAGTTTCAGCTGTATTGGTGAAGTATGGAAGGAGTTTAGAGCTCTTTGGTCGAATACTTACTTGCTGGTCTGAACTTTAGATTGCTGGTATTTCATATCAGACCTAGTTCTTTATGTATTATGCTATAGTTTTGGGGTATTTATGCTTCTAGTTTCATGTGCATTCAATTGGAGGAGATAGGAGCATTTTGGGTGAAGATATGAACAATATAGTGATGGCTAATTGCTGGTAAGATATCTCAATTTGTTGGTTATCTTTATCAGACCTGGTTATTCCAGTTTTTTGCAATATTTCTTTCAAGTTCTTTCCCATGTTTGTAATCGGAGATATAGTGGAAAAACATTGCAAAAGTTTGGAGCAGATTTCATTGTA
>VDFB02334336.1:0-20233 GCA_007258455.2 Sequoia sempervirens
CTGATGGACCTGGGCCTCCTATGCACTGATCACATGCCCCAAGTAGAGTATCTCTATGCCCCAAGTAGAGTATATCTCTAAGGAAAAATTCACACTTCAAGGCCTTAGCATATAATGACTACTCTCCCATAATAGTCAAAATCTCATCCAACTATTTTAAATGGTCCTCCCAAGTCTTACTGTAAATGAGAAAGTCATCAATGAATACTAGGAGAAACTTACACAACTGCTTATTAAAGATATGATTCATACAAGATTGGAATGTTGCAGGTGTGTTAGTCAATCCAAATGGCATTACCAAAAACTCATAATTCCCATAATGACATCTAAATATGGTCTTATGAATGTCCTACTCTCGAACCCTGATTTGGTGGTACCTTGAATGAAGATCTATCTTGGAAAAATAAACTGCACCATGTAACTCATCCAAGAGCTCATCAATCCTAGGTATCATGTATCTATTTTTGATGGTTTTATTTTTTAGAGCACTATAATCAATACACATCCACATTGTCCCATCCTTCTTCTTCACCAGTACCATTGAAGAAGCAAAGGGACTAGAATTCAGTCTGATGTGTCCCATATGAAGAAATTATTTGATTTCTTTCTCAATCTCATCCTTAAACTTCTTAGGATGATGATAGGGGGTAGTGATGACTGGATTGGCCCCCTCCCCCAAATAAATAGTGTGCTCAAACCCACGGTTAGGTGGTCTCCCTCGAGGAATCTCTCCAAATATCTTGTCATGCTTCCCCAACAACTCCTGAATATCAATGCAATATGGCTACCCTAAATCTGGAGTCTCCTTACTTATGATCAAGCACTCAGCTTCCCATGCTATGTCACCATACCTAAAAATACTCTCCATGCATTTGGATGACACCATCTTGGGTGCTCCAGTTGGCATACCCCTAAGTACCACTCTCCTACCATCTATGGTCTGGAAGTTCTGTGAATACTTCCCAAGTGAATGTAGCCACTAAATCCCAAGAATAGAATTGGTATCCCCTAATTCCACCACATAGAAATCATCATTGATGGTATAATTTCCCAATGTGATAGGAAATTGTTGAACCCTCCATGTACATGTCATATTATACCCATCTTCCACCATCACATTAAAGCCTTCAAAATATTTTGTTGACAACTTTTTTTTGTCACTAATGCTACATCAATGAAGTTATGGGTGGCCCCATTATCAATCAATACTGCGATGTGTTTTCCCTGTAAAGATCCCCTGATTCTAAAGGAGTTGAACCTCGGTGTGCCTGATAAGGTAGTAACAATGCTACTCTTTCCCTCATTCTCTTGAGACTTCTCCTCATCTGAACTGCTACTTTCCATGACATCATGTCCATGCTCTTCCTCATTCTTACTATCCGACACTACCTCAATGAGATGAGCCTTCCCTTTTCCCATGCAATGATTTCCAAGCTCCCATTTTTCCTTGCAATGACAGTAAATTCCTTTCTCCCTACACTCCTTTTGGAAATCCTCTATAGACTTTTCCTTCCTATTTACTTCCTTAGAGGATAACTTCTTTCCCTTATCCTTTCAAGAAAATGAACCGTGGGAGGATTATTTGTTCTTTTGGTTGCTTGAGAACTTGTTCCCCTAATTGCTAGACTCCATGTCTCTAGCTTTCTTGATTCCCTCCTGCAATGAGGTGGGGTTGAGATCCTTAACCAACCTCTCAATGGATCCATTAAAACATCCATGGATAGGACTAGCAACCTTCTCTCTGAAATATCTGTCACTAGAACAACCAACCTCTAAAAATCAACAATGTATGTATCTAATGACCCCCATTGTTTTAACTATGCTAACTCCTTGAAGTGGAGTTCGAGATCCTTAACATCAAATCTCTTAATCAACCTCTCAGTGAATTCAACATAGGAGGTGATTTGATCATGGTCCATCATGAATAATTTGTGATGCCACCAGTCATGTGCCACTCCACCCAAATGTATGGTAGTGTATTTAATTGCTTCCTCTTCAGGCATAGGGTTAAGCTGGAAAAATTATCAACCTTTTACACCCAATCTCGTGCTGACATCTTCCTAGATCCATCCAAATAAGGTAAACTTAGTTTTCCTACCTTCCTCCTAATTTCATTGTGATGTTTTTGGTTAACTCTGCTAGGTCTATTTCTCAATGCTGAGTCTATGTACTCATGACGAGAAGTATCATGTTGGAACCCTAGACTAGCATTAAGCCATTCATGTCTAAGCTGCTCCTGCAACTTGATCATTGAGGGCTCATTATCTACTTGTGGCTCTTCTCTATTCAAAAAGATTGGAATAATAGATCTTAACCCTATTTGTATGGTTCTACGGTTATGAGTCTTGTTATTGACTAAATTTTCTCCTTGACTATTGTTTCCCCCATTCGTATTGTTATTATTGTTGATCAAATTTCTTATCAACATATCCATCATATATGTTAAGTGTTGATTTGTTTCTCTTTGATATTATACATGTGCTCTCATGAGTGCATCACTTGATAGCTCTTCTCTTCTAGGTTCTTCTCAATTAGCGTTGCTCCCTCTCCTATCACCCATTGTGCTAGTTATATCCTCTTTAATAAGTTGTTTCCTTGCTACTATGGTAGCTGATAAAGTGTCCTACTCTGGATATGGTTGAGGCCACTAATGATTTTGATTACTTTTCTTCTTCTTCTCTTCTCTTTCCAAATACCTAGTATGTTTATCATTCATGAACCCCTACAGGCTGGCAGGAGCAATGGCTTTGATATGACTATAATGTCCTTAGCAATTTTTGACCTTATTCCCACTTTTTCAAGCCTTGGACATTTCATCAAACAATTGTCTTGCAAATTTTGAACATGTTGATTGTGTTTTCAGTTTGTTTTGTTTTATTTTTTGATTGATGCAAAGGTGTTTGAATGCTTGAAAATGAATTCCAAAATGAGTAACGATGTAATGAAACTAAAAATACATATATATATTTTTCTTTTCAAATGCATATAGATGATCTACTTATGCAAAATGCACACCTATAGCCATGATAAATTTTCACAAACAATTGGATATCAAACTTAGTACAATGTTGGAAATATCTTAAAAACTTAGTCCTAAGAGACTTTGCAACTGATTACAAAAGCTGATATTAATTATATCCAGTGGCTATAAGGGACAACAATCAAACCTCCTAATAATGCAACCTTATTCAGTTAAAATTACAATGCTTATATGTTGATTATGACAACGAATGATCTCTTCTATCTTATTTGACTTATAATGTAATGCATATGCAAAATGTAGAACATGGTATGATGTAGTAGCAACCACAAGTTTATTCAATTCTTCACATAGGCCACCTACCTCCCTTCCAAAATGCTGCACTTGTCCTCTAGAATTCCCAATGACTCCTTGAAATATTTTTTTGTATTTTTTCATTCACTCCAAGAAAAAATTGCACCTTGCATTAATGCATCCAACTATGAGAGATGACCATGATTTTGAACCAACAATGTATTGAAAATTTCACTAGCTATTCCTTTGCTAATTCATCTTCTCCTACACCAAAATATATGGATCTTTGACTGCAAACTTCTTCTACAATAATCTTCCTTTGTATACTCCAATCAAACTTCTTCAAATTTGTCCCTTGGCCACAAAATTTGCACAATCTGAAAGACTGAATTATCCCTCACTCCAATCCATCTAGGGTTGATATTGCACAACCAAAACCAACACCTTAGAGTCTTCAAACCCTCAATAGAATTGCTAAGCATTCAAGCTCACCAATGTAGTATAAAGATGTCAACAACCCCAAATGCCCAAATGCAATGATAAAAGCTCCTTATAAAGAATTATCATCAAGTCTCCAAGAAGCTTCTAGAATAAAATATTATTTTATTCCTTTAAGTGACTTTTGGATATTATTTTATTTTCAATCACTTTAATATTAAATTAATTAAATATAAATTCATCTTATGATATTATAATTTTGAGATAACTTTACAAATAATTAATCTAATATTTTATTCCCTTATTCTCCTTTTAGTCTCTGGGAATAAATAAAGGCTAAAATAAACAACTCCTAGGTGGTTACTACTGTAAACACATAAAAATGACCTAGGCCTGCAAGCTCTATTGTCACCATTTTTCTTCTTGACATAATTGAAATATTTATGTCCTCGGTCCACTTTCAACTATTAATTAAATAATTCATAATTATTTAATTAATTCATATCTTTATTCCTCTAGATTATTTAAATAAATAAATTCTATTTATTTAAATATGTCATTAATTCTTAAAAGTCTTCTTATAATTAAATAAATTATTTAATTTATTTAATTATCCACCTTGGCATTTCCCCTTTTTAAATAAAATTATTTATTTAAAATGGTCCCACTTTCTAATTTTCCCTCTTTTAGTAAATAATTCAAATTAATTATTTACTGTCACATGACCCCATCTTTTGAGTTAAATCAATTTTTAATTCAAAATAGTCTTTTTCCTCCATAAATCAAGTAATTTCTAATATTATTTGATTTTCCAGTTCTCTCTTTTTCTGTGCCATTCTTATCTCCTTGTCACATGCATTGTCAACCCTTGATTTGATTTTCTCAAATTGAATCTTGTTCATTCATTTCAAATTTGACCTAATGTTGCCCTGACCCTAATTGTGGGTTGTCATATTCAATCTTTTCCATTGATTCTAGGGAACTTTTCAACCTTTAATCTTGGCCATCCATTCAAAATTACATTTTCTATAAAATGACAATTTTGGTCTCATTTTGACATCTCATGACATCTTAGCTCTTGGCACTTTACATCTCATGCAATCTTGTTTTAGGCAATCTTGTTATCATCTTGCAATCTTGTCATCTTAGCTCTTGTCTTAGGCATACTTCATCTCTCATTTAGCATTTGATATACTTTAGTCATAGTTTAGATTGGCTTACTAGTTGCATATTTACATCATAGTGCATTTTATCATTCAAATCCTTCAACATTTGCTTTGGTCATGGCATTGTCACATATTGCTCACTCAAAATATGAGGGAAAACTACATATTGCAACAAATAGAGAAGGTGTAATGGAGGTCAATCATGAGGTTGAAGACTCAAGGTGATATCTCTCTTTGTTTTCATGCTTTCCTCCTTTGTGCTTCATTATTTACTTTGGGTTTTGATTTATTTAGCTACTAATTTGCTAACCTAGTTTTTTCCCATAGTTACATTGGTGAACCTGACGCCAAAATCGTGCATGCTCTTTTTTTTGTTGGGATTTTTTTGTGTTTTGCAGGTTCAAGTACGAAATGATGCATTTACAGTTTCTAGCACTGCAATCGCTGTGTCGCGACACATTTGACAAACAGAAAAATGCATCTGAAGACATGAACCACATTTGCTATTTGCAGAGATGCATTCATCTAGAATCCAACACAATCGACATCAAAAGTGATGCATTTGCAAACCGCGATGCATTTGTTCTGCATATCGACGCATTCATCTAACAAACTAGCATACAGACCCGAGCCGCATTTGCTATGCAGAATGACGCATTTGCTCTACTACAACACATTTGTCTAGTAAATTTTTGCATTCAATATTTTTTCTTCAGAATTTTCCTAATTTCTCATTGCAATCTGTTAGTTTAGAGGTCTTTCTGGTTACTAATGGATTGTTGCAGCATGTGGCTTTAAATTTTTTCGTGGGTCCAAGACATCTTTTTGAAACTACTGACAAGTGGTTTTGTAGGTTCCAATGTCCAAGCATGATATTTTGAAATACTTGTGCTTGTTTATTTTTAGATTAGAAAACACTTCCATTGGTGCTCTAAAAAGAACATTTGCTTGTCTCACTTAGGCTTAATTAGGGGGTTAAAGTACTTTGCTTGATTGTGCTTGAAGGTGGTAGGTGATTATGCTCTCACCTTGTGTAAACTAGGTGATAAAAAAACTAGACCCATCTATTTTATGTGTCACCTAGATTTAATAATCAAAGTATCATCTCCCCTTGTGCACTTGTGTGATCCTAGGTGCAAGAGAAATGGTTATTGACTGTAGGAATTGGGCCTTCCTTGGTGAGAAAAAGTACTCACCCCAAGGTGAATCAAACCGGCAATAGAGCTCTTTGGCCGAGCTACCCCCGACTAGTATATAAATATGAATCCTAATGGAAAACTTAGCATTACGAGTGCGGTTGTGTCACACGGACAAGTGAACTTCCCAAATCCTTGTTGAGTGTAACCTCTTTAGGTTGGAGTTTCTCCTTATCAAAGCTAATCTTGCCCCATGTGTGGCCACTTGAACGGGGATCCCGGACTATAAAATTTTGTGTAGTTGCCAAAATCCTTTCTATTTGCTAGTGCATTGTAAGGGGGAGCCCATGTGGCCAAGCTTTTGGATTCATCCACTAAGAATAAATGTGGTTGGGGAAACCCACGTAGAATCTAGCAAATATCGTCCTTGTCTAACCTAGGATTGTGCTTGTCTTCTTTGTGCTTGATCAAGACAAAATATTGTGTTTTCCAAGTGTTTTCTGACACATTCAAACAAACAAACACCATTTCACAAATCTAGAAACACACATTCAACTTGAGACAACTTCAAAAAATTTCCAAAAATTGCAAACAAACTTGACTTATTATGCTGCAATGCATCTGCCGCAACACATTCACCTTCCTGTGCCACATTTGACATTTTATGTGATGCAATCATTTTGATAAGCCGCATTTTCTATTTTTGGCGATGCATTTTCCTATCTTGAATCACATTCTCTTTACAAAATGCTGCAACTACTTTTCGAAGTCACATTTGTTGTCTGTAACATCACATTCGTTGAATCTGAAATGCATCTTCCAAACTACAACACATTCGAAACCTGAAACAACGCATTTTCCTGGTAGAAACTAAAACATTGTTGCAGTCTAAAATCCAAGACCAAACTTGTCCAATTTGTCATTAAAACATCTTTTTCCAGTAGTCCCTATCAAAAACTAGAAAGAAAATTGCTCAAACTCTTTATCATTTACATTTTTAGCTTACATTTACCCATAAGTTTAACTTTGCAAGATTTTAGTTGCATCCTTTAGAAAACATCATCTTCATTTTTGTCATAAAATAGTCCTTAGGTCCTCATTTCATTTGCAGATTTTGGGCTTAGAAAACCTTACCATATTTTTCAAAATCACTTCCTTCAAGAGTAGGTGGTTATTTGACTTAGTCTACATAATTTCTTTTAGTCATTATCCTTTTTGTGAGACTTTTCAACTCAAGAGACTAGTTAGAAAACCTCACTTTGTCATTTTGTCCTTTAGTCATATTAACAAGTCCTTTGATGACCCAAATTGAGACATAGATCAAGCTTAGGGTGGTTGAGTAACCTTCTTCCCAAGTCATCTAGACCTTTGCATTTGCATACCTTAGAACATTCAAATCATCTTAGTCCTCATTTTTGCATACCCTATTCTTAAAAATCCAAAAAAAATAGAGTCATCATTGTCCTTTGTCCTTTCCTTTGGGAAACATTGTCATATTGCATTATCATCCCTTATAATCAAAAATACCAAAAACATATTGCATTATCATCCCTTATAATCAAAAATCCCAAAAACATATTGCATTGTCATCCCTTAAAATCAAAATCCCAAAAGCATAGTTTGCATTGTCATCCCTTGCATTTGCACCCTTTATTCAAAAATCCAAAAACATAGTGTCATCTAGTTGTCATTTTCATCACCTTCCTAATTTGAGCAATTCCTTATATGGTTGAGACTAGGCTTCAAAGGAAAAGAAGACGAATGGATAATTTTGGACAAGACAAAACACTTACATCTTTTCCAATAACATGAACCAAAAAATGAACCAAGACACTTCCTTCATTAATCCTTTTAGTGAAATGAACATTCCATCTTCATCACACAACCCCTTTGAATCATTCATGCATAGAGATGAACATGGACATGTGTTTATGGAAGACCTAGAAGCTGCAACACAAAATCATGACATAACCTCCTTTGTGGAAGACTTGGTCTTACATGATCCATAAAGATATATAGCCATGCTCTTGGCCCAAGGGGTTAAATTGCCATGTGGCTTTGACATTAACACTTTGAGACTAGCATCACCTAATCACAATGCCAACAACAACAATACAAACAACATGTTCAACACTAGTCAACCTCAAAACAATGCAAGCAATGCCTTTGTTGGTTCCACCTCACAAACTGCCACTAGCACCATTGATGCCACTTCTAATGACACAACCAATCAAAACAATGCCAATTCAATCAATGCAACATTCGTTGGAGGGACACCAACTATGTCACAAGCCATGTCACAATCAATGCCAACAATGTCAACAACATCCTCACAATTAGTTGGAGCTGCCTTTGGATCCTCATCAATGGGGGAAAGTTCTTCAAACCCTCTATTTGGAGCTTCATCTAGTGCCATGGGGGCATCATCATCAAATCCTTTCATTGGGTCTTCATTCAACCCCTTTGGTGGAAGTAAATGATGTATCTCCATTTGAGGACCACAACCAAATGTCCACACGACATCACAATTTAATAAAAATACTTCCCAAGGTCAAAACACCAACATTCCTCATGGACAATTTCAACAATTTGGACAAGGCAATCATAATACGTAGCATATGACTTCATTGGGACACCAAAATATTTTAGGACAACATATCCCACATATATCAACTCAAATGGCTAGAGGACACATTCCTACATATGCATCACACATCCATACCCATCAACATGTCCCTAACCAAAACTTGCAATAACAAAATTTAAATCAAAACACATCATACATCTCACAACAACACATCCCACAACAAAATTAGAACATCATTTCACAACAAATGGGGACCCATGGAATACCTATCACTCCCATGTGTGATGTGACAGACAATCCTATAATTGATGCTTTGATAGCTCAAGTGGAAAACTTGCAAAAAAACCATAGAGACTATGCAAATGTCTAACAAAAAATCACACATGTCATATGACCTATGTCCATATCCTTTTGACACAAGTCTATACATGCCACCATTCCCTCCAGGGTATGTAGCACCAAATTTCACTAAGTATAAGGGAAAGACAAATCCTATTAAACACGTTCAAGAATTCACGACCAAATGTATGGAAATTTCCTATGAGCATACTTACTTGATGAGAATCTTCTCCAAGAGTCTTACAGGACCCACACTTGAATGGTTTTCCACTTTAAAGGGAACAAAAGCATGGGACGAACTTGCAAACAGATTTGTGTGAAATTATGCCTATAACATTGACACAGACACCTCCATCACTAGCTTATGCACACTTACACAAGAAGACGGTGGTGAAAATTTTATCCCATTCTTCCAAAGATGGAGAAGCCTAGAAAGTTGTCATATTGACATACCTGAAAAAAGAAAAAGTTGACATATTTTTCCAAACCATCCTAGGACCATTGAAATATGGCTTGCAAGTTCACTGCTACACAACCTTCATAGACTTAGTCAGAAAGGGGGTCAAACTTGAGAAGGCTCTTATTGCCAAAGGAGAATTAAAATATGGCCCTAGAAACACAAATGTAAATCCACCCACAGACAAGAGAAAATATTGGGTCAAGAATAAACATGTTACCAATGATGGTTTTGTTGATGCCAAGGCAGTAAACACAATGGATTTTGTACTTACCCTTAAAGGAGCTTAACCAAAAAACAAACCAACAACTACATTGACACCTCTTGCCAATGTCACTCAAAACAACCAAAATAGTCAAAACAATCAAAATCAAGGACAAACCCGTCAACTAAGGAAATTCTTGAAAAGATGAACATACACTGCCTTGGGGGAACTGATTGAAAACATCCTTAAGAAGCTCCTTCAAAATGGTCTCATTACATTAGAGGACCCTAAGCCATATGATCCAAGACAATCTAAACCATCATGGTGGGATGACAACGCTTTATGTGATTACCACCAGGCTAAAGGGCATAAGACCTCCTCTTGTCGACAACTAAGGAATATTGTACAAGACCTCATTGAAAATCGCACAATTGAATTGGGTGGGCCTCAATTTGCATCAAATGCAGACCATACTATTCTCAAAAACCCACTGCAAGACCATGGTTCAAATAACCCCTCAACGTTAGGTCCTAAGACAAATAATAATCGCGCTAACTATATCTGCACCACATTTGACCATTCAGGTGGAACTATTATCAACCACATCCGAACTGATGATGAATATGTCAATACCATAACTGTCAAAAGAGCACCTGAATGCAATGTCACTACCTGTGGTTGAAAAATCACCATAGCAAGTCCTCCTCCTCCTCGATAGCCGAAAATTACAATACCTGGTCCATCCAGTAAGAAATCACAATCAGGAAAGCAGTCACAACCTAAGGGGAAGTTTAACCTCATTCATCAACTAGGAAAGACACCTAATCAGATTTCTATACTTGAATTGCTACGCATTTCTCTCGTGCATAAAGCTATACTTGACAAAACCTTGCAAGAGTCTTATGTCCCTCAAGACATTGATGTCAACCAATTTGAAGCCATGGTGGGATACCTCACTACACCCCATCATTTAACATTTTTAGACCAAGATTATTCGTCACCAAAATCCAATCATAATGACACATTACACATTGAAGTCTTTATTCATAAGCATAAGGTTAGATGAGTTTTAGTAGATGGATGAGCAAGATTGAACATATACTCCTTAAAATTGGTTAAGGCTCTATTCTTTTTTGATGCTTGTGTAGATGCAACAAAGAGCATAGTTATAAAGGCATATGATGATGAAGAACGTTCCTCTCGAGGCATTATCTCTCTTCCTATCAGAGTTGGGCTAGTCATTGTAGACAACTTTCCAAGTCCTGTATCTTGAATTACCCTATAAAATCTTGCTTGGTTCACCTTAGATTCACGTCGTCAAAGCTGTTCCATCCACCTATCACCAATGCCTGAAGTTTCCCTTTGATGGCACAAAAATCACCATATATGGAGACCCCGATCCCTTTCAGTATTGCACCAATCTAAGGGGTATTTCAGAACATCAAGTTCCCATCAACCGAGAAGCTCCAATTTCATCTTCTTCCAAATTCATTGACCCATCCACACTCGCCTCATCGTCCATGTCCGCTCCTTCCACGTCTTCTGCCACACCATCATCCTCTTCCATCCCAAAGGCTGAGTCCAATGTCAAGATCTAGGACCTAGGCTATGGGGAATTTAAACTAAGTACGGCCTACTGCATCAACAAAATGCCCAAGTCTCCTAAGGTCTATGGTCGACCCTATTTTAGAATGGAGCTTAAGGAAAATTTCAAAGTTCCTCCAACACACATTTTTATAAAATGGGGTGAAATGAGCAAAGAATACATCGAGGATATATCGACATGGATTTATGAGGAACAAGAAAATCCATCCCCATTACCAGTTCAGATATATGGGAAAGGCTATGATATAATGAAGGTAAAAGGATACGATGGAACTAGTGGCCTTGGCAGAAATAAGACTAGAAGGCACAAACCAATAATACCTCCCTGAAGACCAAAAATTCTTGGGTTAGGGTATGGTCTACCCGAAAATGATGGACGTACCTATGTACTTTTGAGTGAGAGTGTGAATGCGTTGGAAAGTGTTGAGACTATTGAGGAATCCTTTATTGAAACTAACTCCCATGAATGGGAAATTTGGCTCCCAACAATCCCTAAGCAACTTTTTCCTTGATGAATTGTTCCTTGAACCTGGAGAGTTTACTTCTGAAGAAAGATTTTGGAAAACGTTTAAGATTGACCCAACAAAGAATAATGACAATCCTTAGATCCCAAGGAAACGTGAAGATTGGGATAGACTCTTTTGTCCAAGGAACAATGACAAACCTAAATCATCCTCCAGTCCTATTGGCCATAACCCCAACATATCTATCCAATCATCTGACAATAATGACCATCATTTAGATTCATTTGAATTGCCACATGACACTACTAACCCTAATGATAGTCCTTTTTTCCCTTATTTTGACAATGAGTATGAATCAAGTGAAGGAGAATATTGGATACAGTCCGATTGGGAATTGGATGATGACAACTTCATTTTCAATGTCTTTGAATCTGTCTGCATGCTTTCCGCATCCTCCCCACCATTTACCAATACTGATGATGGTATCTCCTTAGTCTATCCACAACTAATTGATTGGGATCAACAAGGCCTGCTAGTTATGACCATATTTTAGAATGATGAGGCCATTGTAGAATTCATGGGGTTACGTGAGGGCATACCAAGTGGAGATCACAAGGCTAGATTTTCTATTGACCTAGATTCTACAACTTACTTCGGGGAGACTGCTCTGTCCTCTAGTTGAGAAAAAAAAAATAAAAAAAAATGACACGTGTTTAGGTGAAAATCGAAAGGCACCTTCTGACGATAAAAAAGTAAAAATAAAGGACATATTTGTGAGTGAAAACCTCTCTGAGGTGCCCAAAGATGGAGAGCTGCACTTTCTTCTCATGACTCAAGAATGATTGACAATTCTCATAGAGGATACCATGGAATTCAACATATCTACAACATAAGACCCTAAAATCATCCTCTTTGTGACATCCTTGACAGAAGAAGAGAAACCTAAATTCCACAAATTCTTTTCAGAGCATAAGATTAATTTTACATGGTCATATGCTGACATTCCTAGTTTGGATCCAGAATTGGTCTTACACCATTTTCCATTACTTCCAGATGCCAAGCTAGTAAAACAAAAGCTTTGTAAAATGCATCCTCAAATTGCCTTGTTAGTTAAAGAAGAACTTAAGAAATTGTTGGATGTGGAATTCATACGATCAATAGACTATGCTGAGTGGATATCCAATTTTGTACTAGTCACCAAGCCAAATGGTCAGATCCGCATCTACATAGGTTTTTGAGACTTGAAGAAAGCATGCCCAAAGGATGAATTCCCGTTGCCAAATGTAGACATCATAGTTGACCTTACAGAAGGATACAAGATGTTGTCCCTCATGGATAGTTTCTCAGGTTATAATCAGATTCGTATTGCCCCTGAAGATCAACATAAAACTTCATTCACATGTCCTTGGAGTACATATTGTTGGAATGCCATGCCTTTTGGTCTCAAGAATGCAGGCGCCACGTATCAGAGAGCCATGAGAACAATATTCCATGACATGATGCATAAGCTAATGGAAGATTATGTGGATGACCTTTTGGCCAAATCTTTGACATGAAAAGATCATTGGAATGTGTTAGAATTTTTTTTCAAGAGACTAGAAGAATACAAAGTTCACTTGAATCCCAAGAAATGCGTCTTTGGCATGACATCAAGGAAACTTTTGGGATACATAATTTCTTGAAGAGGCATTGAGGTCGATCCCGCCAAAGTAAAAGTCATATTAGACATGCCTCCTCTAAAAGGAATAAGTGAGCTTAGGACATTGCAAGGAAGGTTACAATCTATCCAATGCTTCATAGCACAATTAGCTGACAAGTGTCAACCATTTTAGTATCTTCCATGCAAGGGCATCCCCTTTGTGTGGATAGATAAATGTTAGGAGGCCTTCCAACTAATAAATGATTACTTGTTTTCACCACCTATTTTAATGCCACCAATCGAAGGGAAGCCTTTGATTTTATACATTTCTACAACAACCTCAGCACTGGGGGCATTATTGGCGCAAAACAACCATGATGAGAAGGAAAAGGCCTTATACTACATCAATCAGACACTGGTAAGATATGAGCTAAATTACACATCCATTGAACATGCTTGCCTAGTAGTTTTATTCACTGCCCAGAAGCTAAGGCACTACATGTTGAATCATAGAACACATTTGGTAGCAAAGATTGATCCCCTGGAATATCTTTTGAGTCGCACAACATTGACAAGTTGTCTGGAAAAATGGGTCATGATTTTGAGTGAATACAACATTCAATATGTGGAACGAAAAGCTATAAAGGGACAAGTGATAGTAGATCAACTGGAAGATGCACCTGTAGAAAGTGACCACCCATTGGTGGAAAAATTCCCTAATGAGTCCATATTCCATACAGAACCTAAATCACCTTAGAAGCTATACTTTGATGGGTCTCATACTAGTCATGGCTCGGGAGCAGGAATATTGTTTATCACACCACAAGGAGAATCAATCCCTAAGTTGTTTTGCATTGCTTTTCCATGTACAAATAATGTTGTAGAATATGAGGCACTGGTTACGAGACTTAGAATGGCCATAAAGTGGAAAATTAAAGCACTCCATGTTTATGGAGATTCTCAGTTGGTCATCAACCAGGTCAACAGTGACTTTTGAATGGTTGACAACTTTCAGACATATTTCCACATGTTGACTTTTGAATAAGTTCCAAGAGCACAAAATAAGGCAGCAGATGCAATGACTACAATCGGTTCTCTCCTGGACATTCCAAGCAACATCCCTCAATTTGAGTTCTTGGTAGAACAACTTTTGGTCCCTGCATATGATATTCTAGAATCAGAGATGGTTTGCGAGCTTGTTGGTCCCAATTCTCCATGGTATCAAGACATCTATGACTATCTCAAGTCCTAGACCCTTCCCCTCAACCTATCCAACAACCAACAAAAGTCCTTTATCTGAAAATATGGCCGATACACCATCATCAATGACACCCTATGCCGCTGTAGCTTTGACAATACCATTCTTCAATGTCTCGACACTAATGATGCACAAAAAACCTTACGCAAGGTACATGAGGGTATATGCGGATCTCATTCGAGTGGTCCTACTTTAGCCAAGAAGATAATGAGATTTGGGTATTACTGTCTGACTATATAAAAAGATGCACTTGATTTTTTCAAGACATGTCTTCAATGTCAAATACATAGTGATTTGATTCATGCGCCAACACAAGAACTTCAGCCAATTACTTCTCCACGGCCCTTCACACAATGACCTCATGGGAAAAATACATCCTACCTCTTCCAATGACCACAAATTCATTATCACCGCCGCTGAGTACTTCACTAAATGGATTGAAGCCATCCTGCTTATATACATAACCAACAAACAAATTTCCAAATTCATCCTCAACTACATCATCTGCCAGTATGGAATACCCCAGTCTATCATCACAGACAATGGGCGTGCTTTCAAAAATCAAGATGTTCATGAGTTATATGAATGATTCCATATCCAACATCATTTTTCCACGCTATATTACTTGCAAGGAAATGGTCACACTAAGGCTTCCAATAAAACCATCATTAAAATTCTTAAGAAGACAGTCAATGACACTAGCCATGACTGGCACATCCAACTCAACCCTACTCTGTGGGCTTACTGATGATGAGGAGTATAGACAGTCACAACTGTATGAATTGGAAATGCTAGAGGAACATAGACATAACGCCTTGAATCATTTACAAGCATATCAGAATCGGCTCTGTCGTAGTTACAACAAAAGAGTCATGGTCAAAAAGTTTGATATTGGTGACTTGGTCCTCATGCAAAATCTCGAGAATCAATCTGATAGAGAAAAACCTGGAAAGTTTGAACCAAATTGGCTAGGCCCTTACATTATCACGTCCTCTTTTGGTTCTGGAGCATATCAACTAGCTAGTCTAGTCTACAAAAAATTGATAGATCCTATCAACAGTCTACATCTTCGAAAGTTCTATGCATAACATCAAAAAGTCTGGTTGAAAACCATAAAAATACAAAAGAATTGAAAAATATAAAAAAATTGTCACCCTGATGAAAAAATGGCAAACATGTGTCTTGGTGACACTAAAAAAAAAGAAGGAAAAGGTAAAGAGAAATAATTCATCCAATAGTGAAAACCTGGTAAATAGGCACTTTAGGTAGGTACCATGGTGAAAACCTGGAAAATAGGCACCATGCATAGTCAGTTTTGCTCTGCCATTTACTATCATTCTATCTACCTTAATCCATAATAAATATCCATCCTTCTGACATCATCTTGACACTACATCATGAGACCCTGTCATTCCTTTCATGGATGACAATGGTTAACATCAAGTTAGAAATACCATCCATCTGTCACGCCAAGCATGACCTTTCCACATCCTTCAAACTCGACCAACCTGGGACTTGAATGGGGGCATTCCTTTATCATTTGATTGTAGTGGGTATCGCATATGGGTCCTAAAAATTGAAAAATGTCTTGAAAAAAGACGTAAAAATAAAAAATGTCATGAAAAAATACCTAAAAATTGAAAAATGTCTTAAAAAAGACCTAAAAATTTGAAAAATGTCTTGAAGAAATATAAAAAAATCAAAATATATCAAAAACACAAAAACAGAGTCATATTTTGTCAGGTCATTCATGTTAATTAGTCCTTGTCATTTGTCGAACTACGTTTCTCTGCACATTTTCTACATAGGAAAGGCTCATTTTTGGGCCCCTCAGACATTAGGTCAGTCCTTTTAGGTTTTTAAAAATAAAATCATGACTCAATCTTTTGTCATTATGAAAAAGTCATTAGTCGTGTCAAACTACAAGGTCTCTGAGTGTATGACGTAGACAAGGCCATTTGTCAATGAACCCCCGAGGCCACACTAGGTCAGTCCATTAGGGTTCATGAAATTGCATTGGCACACACATCAAAAGTCTTCAAGTCAATCAGGTTATTCCAAAATAGCTAAACTCCTAAACCAAACTCTAGAAATTATTTAATTAACATGTCAATCACATCAGCATGTCAATATTGACATGTAGTCAATCTCGACAATAATAGTCAATCCTGTCAACAAAAGTCAAATTCAGTCAACTTCAATCACACTCAATCAAAACTGGTCAAACCATCAATTCTTGGTTTTTCTTTAGATATGTCGTTATGAAGGATTTCCTTTGTTATTTAATTATACTTTAGGATGTGTCCTTCCTAGGCATTGTTACTGTCATCTAGCATTTTGAGGGATTCTCTTGACATTTGAGGATCGATCCTCTTGACATAAACATTATTTAGGATGTGTCCTTCCTAAATTTGGAAAACTATGACATTCAACACCTTGAAATCAGCAAACTTGACAACTTTTGGCATTTGACACTGTCAAACCTGGCATCTTGACATTAAAACACTTGACATTCAAACATACTTGGCAAACACTTGTAAAACATTATATTGGCATTTGTTTTTATATCTTTCATCATGTTACTAGTTTCTCAACAATGTCCTAGCAATAAGATTTAGAGAAGCAGTGATGTATCATGATGATTGACTTGTCTTGTCCTTTTTAGGTAGTCATGTTTGTAGTTTCTTAAGGATGTCTCGGTAATAGGATTTAGAGGAGCAATGACATTTCATGACTTGTCTTGGTCTTTCTTTTTTTTGTCTTATGCTTGTGGTTGGTTGTGACAAAAAGACTGGGGCAATTGTGCTCTTAGTATGAGTCATGATCATCCTTTTCTGCGACTGCTTGTCCCATGTGATGGTACAAACTTGTACACCTTGATCTATATCATATCATGCTATTTGTTGACCATTACAATAATTTTCCCAATGATGATTAAGAGCAATAATTGTTAAGTCCTAACATGTTGAAGGATTTGGTCTCCATGCTAACATTCATCTCCTTGTGTCTTCTCGTCTCATCTCATTGTCTCATGATGATATCATGTGACATACAAAACATAAGTGCATACATGATCATATAGTTATGGCATTAAGTTTTTACACATTACATGTAAATATATACATCATCCATCTCATAAAAACACATATATCACATCATAATATTGCATTGTCCATATATATATAGTCATGCATCAACATACATAAGCATAAACATGGAATCCATTCTGATCATACATTAGGCATCCAAAAAATCATTATTAGAACATAACATTAGTATGACATATAAGCATACATAACCATCACATCATCATGACATCTCATCATAAGTAGAAATCATAAATGCATACATGGCACAACATATAAAAGACATCATCATAGGAATCATAAATGCATAAATCACATCACATAGAAATCATACGATCATCATGATTGCATCATCATCACCATCATCAAATAGGCATATATCATAAAACATCATCAACTCATAATGCATCATCACATAACATAAAGCATTTAGGCAGCATCAAAACTGCATCGCATATATAATCTCAAAATTATATAATGTCACAAGATAGAGTCATGAGATATCCCAAAAATAGAGCTCGCAGGCTCGATAGTCAGCATATAAAGTGTCATAACAATGAATGTTTGAAACATGATAATAAGAGAACAATGTCAAATGCCCCTATACTATGCTCTCCTCATCCCCTCATGGAGAAGAGTGTGGTGACTGATGACCTATACTGGGCACTGATATAACCTGGGAGGAAATGGTAGCTTGTGTCTATGAAGCTGACGGAACTGACACTGATGGAATCATCTCTACAATAACATGTGGTTGTGAGGATACATTGACATGTGTCTGCAAGGCTGATGGATTTGTCACTGGCAGCTAACTATGCACTGATCTATGCCCTAACCCTGATGACCCATGTGAATTCCCTGACCTGTGATTGGAGGAATGCTTGTGATGGGACTTGTGACCTGATGTGTGCCCTGAGGAAGTCGAGCCACCCACACTACTCTGGCTATGGTTGCTATGACTACAACTACTGTTCCCTGACCCTGTCCCTGTCTTGTTGTAAGACTTGGATAACCATGGTTCCCTCTGATCAGCTGGCACTGTGTGCTCATATAGCATCTTGTATAGTCCTCCGCTCTCACTAACCTTAGCAAGCTCCCTGGCCACATCCGCCACCGGCCTTGTGCACAACTATGCAAACTGACTGCACTAGGTCTCAGTCTCTTGCCATTGAATCTTGGCTTGATCCCTCGCAATTTGAGTCACCTGGAGCTCTACTCATAGGGCATTGATCTCCATCATAGCCTCATCTAATATTTGTTGCATGTCAGCTAATCGCTGATCCATTGTAGCATCCCATAGAAATAGTGGCACACTGGCTATCTCTGGATCCCCATCAATCATCCGCTCATGAAGCTGCCTCTCTACCTCATCCATCTCCTCTCCAATATCCACATCCTCCTCATCACTAGTTTCCTCCTCGCCCCCAACAACTCCCTCCTCTCCTCCTCCTACCTCAAGGGCCTCCTCTACTACATGCACCTCCATCTCTGCCTCCTATCTCCCCTCCTCCTCCTATCACCCCTCTCCCTCTGGCTACCTCTCTACCTCATGTCTCCCCTCCTCCTCCTGTGTCAGTCCCTCATCTCTCTCCTCCTCCTCTGGTACCTTAGGGATGGCATCTAGTGGTGCTCTCTCCACATGCCCTCTGACTCTCCGAGCCTATCTCCCTCTGTCCCCTCCTCTCCTCCTCCACCCATCACCATCACCATCTCCTCCATCATCTCCTCCATCATCCCTGTCACCTCTCCCACCATATCCTTTACCACCATCTCCTTGGCCTCTATCTCTACCTCTCCCCTGCCTCTCTGACCTCATCGCTGCACCCTCGAGATAACAGATCTCCAATCCAAAGGTGTTGTTGCATCAAGATTAGTCAATGAAATTGGTCTATAGGTCTGCCACCACAGTTCATAATCTGGAGTCGTCCCTAGATCTGTTGCTCCTCCACTCCATCCCCATGGTTGGGTGACCAATCCATCAATCTTCTACTATGCAAATGGCATTGATATAGTAGGCCCCCAACCAGGCTCTCGCGATGTCCTCGTATACTCGACTATTCCCATAGGCACACCCTGCTTCTCACCAATCTGTCGAAGAACCCACTGGGGAAGGTACATCTCTATGATTAGCTGGGTCTAAATAGTGTGTCCAATCAAATATCTGAATTGTCGGCAAAAAGGTAAATTATCGGCCTCATTAGCCCACGACACACAATCTCTATATGGCCTCCAAATGAATGTTGTCATCGTGTCAATCCAGTGCCACTAGAATCCCGTCTCACCAACCCTAGTATACTATAGGGTGCTCGCATATAAATATACATACAACATCCCATCTACTAGTTGTGGCCTCTGGATCGGTGGCCGAAAGACAATGATATGCTCCCATGACCAGATCATAAGTAAGGTCATGCCACAACTAATACTACTCCCAGCTCTATAGGTGACCTCATGTAACTGATGGTACAACATGCCAAGCAAACAAGGCCCCCACGCAAAAAAAAACTCTGTCCCACTACATCCAGACTAGCACATCGACCCATTCGATCGGGAATCCATGTCCCTGACAATCAATGTAC
>VDFB02334337.1:0-97341 GCA_007258455.2 Sequoia sempervirens
CAAATTTCAATACCCAAACAATAATGGAGAAGCCCCAAATCTGTCATGTCAAAGGCCTGATACAAATCTTGTTTGATTGCCGCAATCAAATGTGTTGAACTACCAGTAATGATCAAGTCATCAACATAGACAACAAGAAAGAGAGTATCATCACCAGAGTGTTTGACATACAGATTAGTGTCAGAAGGGTTGCGTTGAAAACCATGATCAACCAAGTACTGATCAATCTTAATGTACCATGCACGAGGAGCCTGTTTCAGTCCATAGAGTGCTTTCACCAGCCTACATACCTGATGTTCTTTTCCGGCAACCTTGAAACTAGGAGGTTGCGTCATGTAGACTTCTTCCTGCAACTCACCGTTGAGAAAGACACTCTTGACATCCATCTGATGAACTGTCCATCCAAATTGGGTTGCAATAGCGAGAAAAAGACGAATTGTGCTCATCTTGGCAGTAGGAGCAAAAGTCTCCTCATAATCAATGCCCTCCCGCTGTGTGAATCCCCGAGCAACTAATCTGGCCTTGTATTTGTCCAAAGTACCATCTGCATGATACTTGACCTTGTAAACCCATTTGCAACTGATAGGTTTCTTCCTAGGAGGAAGGTCAGAAAGAACCCAAGTGTGATTCTTCAGAAGACTATGATATTCTGTCGCCATAGCCTTTTCCCACTTTGGAATTCCTTTAGCCTCTGAATACATCTGAGGCTCATAGATGTTGTGGATGTTGGCCATAAGAGCAAAATTGACTGTGTTGCTGCTTGCTCTTGCTACGAGTTGATTTGCCCTCAATGAGTTCATCATCATGAAGATCCCCAATAGTCTTGAGCCATTTAGGCCGACGAGTAGAAGTGCCAACATCTGAAATAGGAGTAACAACATCTCCTGGGATTTCTGGAACAAAGTCATCTGGATGTGAGTCCTGAGGAAAATCAAGTGGTGCTAGATCATGACTTGTAGACTCCTCATCTTCAGAGTCAAAATGCTCTGAAGCCCTCCTATCAGGGGAACCAAGAGGAAGACGAACACCCTCATCAGGAACCTTTATAGGTTGTTCCGCAGGACTGATAGTAGGAACAAATGGACCTGTAGTCTCATCAATCACAACATCACGATTGAATATGAGATGATCTGTCTCCACATCAATCAACCTGTATGCCTTGTGATTGTCGCTGTAACCAGTAAACATAAGTGTCTGGCTCTTGGAGTCCAACTTGGCACACTTGGCTTCTAGAATCCATACATGAGCTATAGAACCGAAGACTTTCAGATGGCCCACCTTAGGCCTACGTCCTGACCAGGCTTCTTCTGGAGTCATCTTCTTAACTAATTCGCAGTAGGTGGATCGATTCGTGAGGTAGGATCAGTAGTGAGATAAACTAATTCAAAGACGCGATTTCTTAGGTACATTTCAGCATTCAGCGATAGAATCCAGCCATTTCGAATGGTGCAATTCCTACGCTCAACGACACCATCTCTACTAAGGTGTATGGTGGCGAAGTTGGCTTTAATGTCAGTAGAGAAGTCAGCTGAACAAAACTCCCCCCCATTATCTGACCTTAGAGTGACAATCTGAGAACCTGATTCTTTCTCGACTAAGGCCTTATAATGCTGAAATGTACTGAACACATCTGATTTATGTTTGAGAAAATACACCCACATTGGTCCACATACATCAGCGTGAACCAATTGAAGTACCTTGGAGGCTCGCCAAGAATCATCATCCGAGAACGGTGTCTGATGCTGCTTGCTAGCTTGACAGGCTCCACAAACTCCATGATTTTGAGTTTGGATCTTAGGTAGACCAGCAACCAAACCCTCCTGAGACAGTTGAGAGAGATAGTGCACATTCAAGTGCCCATAACGTTGATGCCAAAGTTTGTTGATGGAAGTACTCCTTGCAGCTAGAGCATGTTCCTAAGAATCACTGGAATCAACAAGTCTATACAGACCATGATCCTCAAGTCCCATAGCAATTGTAGTACGAGTCTTCCTATCAATGATGCTGCAGGTGGACGAATTGAAAACAACATCCAATTGGGGAGAATGCCTCATGATCTGACTGACAGAGAGGAGATTATGTTCCATGCTTGGAACATAGTAGACATCGAGAAAGAGTAAATTTCTTTTTCCTGAGTGAATCTGAACAGTGCCTTTACCAACAACTGTGTACTCTTCGCCTCCAAAAATGACAGAATTCGAGAATGGTTCGAATTTTGTGAACCATTTCCGACGATGAGTAAAATGTCGCGATGCCCCATAATCAATATACCAAGCAGAAGAGTGTACTGGATCTGTTGTTCTCTTGGCCATAAATGCATAGAATGCAAATTCTTTCTGCTCAGTGTGCTCTGCAACATTTGCCTTTTGTTGAGACCCTCCCTGCTTCTTTTGTTCAGAAGCCAAACGAGTGCGACAGTCAACCTTCATGCGACCGTATTTATGGCAATAATTGCACTGAACGTTCTTCTTCTTCTTGCTGTCCTTAGAAGAACTAGAACCTTTTCAGCTGAGAAGTTTGCGCCTTACCTTTGTTCTTAGCAGAAGATTTGGCAGAGAACGCTTGCTCTGTGGAGGTGGAACTGGTACTGCTTCCAAACTGCTGTCTCCAATGATCCTGTTGTAGAAGCTTGTTACACAAGTCTGAAAACTTCAAGTCAACATTTGTTGAAGTAATATTGAGCGTCTCAATGAAATGCTCGTAAGACTTTGGCAAACTCTTTAGAGTAATGATGACCATGTCCTCTTCCTCCATCTTTCGACCAATAACTTCTAGCTGGTCGCGAATGTCCTCTATCTTTGTCAGATGCTCTTGGAGAGTGGTCTTCTCGTCCATCATTATCGAAAAGAGCATGTTCTTAAGAAAGAACGCATGACTCTTATCTGACGTTTCATGGAAATCCTTCAGGTTCGTCTAGACCTCAGCAGTTGTTTTGCCTGACGGCACTTGTTGCAGCTGGTCGTTAGTGACTGAAAGCTTAATGAGCATGACAACTTCCTGGTTGCGTTCATCCCATTTGTCCTGATCCTTTTTGGCTACAGTGGGACAGGTTGAGTTCCCCAAAATGACTTGATCGAGACATCGATATTCAAAGATTGTAATCATACGCTGTTTCTAGGTGTTGCAATTCTTCCCGTTGAACTTCTGGCTGCTTTCAAGCATTATATTTGTCAGAGATGCCATCACGTACACTGAGGTCAAATTGGTGAAGGCAAAACGAAAACTGAAATAGTACAAATTCAAAGCCGAAACCCTAGCATGGATTTCGAGGCACTTTGAAGACAAAATCCAGAAGATCTAAAGAGTACCGAGAAAAGGCTGTTGAAAACCCAAAAAATTGTCAGCACCCACTTGCACAAATTTCGAGGCATGGAAAACGAGGTGCCCAAAAAATCTAACGATGACCCAATTGAGATCTCGAAAAACCCACTAGGAATCTGCAATAAAAAAAAATTTCGACTTGATCTGAAGGGTCAAAACCCTAGTTGAATTTTCTGGAAACCCTAGTCGCCATTAAAGACCAGAAAATTGCAGAAAAGTCTAGAAATCACGGATATATCCACCAGGAAAGCACAAATAGGAAGGGCGCAGCTTCAAGACAAAGAATCGAGCTTAGAAGAGTGCAGAAAAACATGGCTTGAAATAAGGAAAAATGTGGCCAACAAACTGGTGAAAAATGCGTCTAAAAAGAGTCAAAAAAACGCCTAGAAAGGTCAGGAAGTCACGCCCAGAGGAGGAAGGATGAGGTTGCGCGGGGCCAAGAAGAGGATTTGTGCCCAAATAAGGAGACGAAATCGTCCTGTAAATGTAGACAAAGAGGATGCTTGGAGGCTGTCAAGAACACGCAGGAGTCCCAGACAGGTCACGGGCCAAAAAGTGGCTGAAGAAAGGTCGCGGAAAAAAGAAAGAAAATCCCATGCAAAAAAAAAATGCAAAGTACAGACTTGAACGACCCTTCACACACAAAAAATCTCACGCAAAGAAGAAATCACGAATTACAGACCATAACAAAAGTGACCTCAGCAAAAAATGCGACCCTGAAATCTTCAAAAACAAAAAACGCAATTTTTCTGTGTGTTACAAGCACAATTTTTAAGCAAAACCATAGTTTGCAGTCTCTTCGGACTCGCCGCGGACTCGGGAGTCTGCCGAGTTGATTTGAGACGGACAAAATGCCACACAGAGAGTCTTGGGCCTCCTGAGTCCGGAAGTTCGACTGAGTCCCTGACTCTCCGGTGGTTGGAGTAAAAAGGGTTAAAAACCCATGTTTTTTTTAAATTTTTCTTTCATTTTAACACTCAAGTTTGTGAAATACAGGTCTGCAATTTGAATTGGGGTTGAAAGAAGCCAATATTATATGCAAACATTTATAATCTTATGATGCTGTTATACATTGAAACTATGAGTATTTGATGACTATGAATGATTAAATTTCGTGTTTGATGATCATAATTCATATGACATGTGTAATCTTTGAATTATGAGTGTTTGATAATCAAATTAGGCTCTTATGTTCTCTAAATGCATTAATTTGTAATTTTGTTCTTGTTTTTTTGTAAAACTACGTTTTTTTTTTTGCCGAGTCCTAGCCGAGTCTTTTCCTGAGTCCGTCCCGAGTCCCGAGTCCGAGTCAAATTTTTGGGCTGCCGAGTCTGCGGCGAGTCCAAGTTTGCAAACTATGAGCAAAACAACAAGCCCACAAATTTAAAAAAAAAAATGGCGCCCAGAAACCCTAGTTTGCTTTGATACCATGTGAATGGTAGAAAACATATATCCATTAACATGAAAAAGTTACATTATAAAGAAGTTACAAAATACTGCAGATATTAAATATATCCACCTACCTATAGACTACTGTAGAAACAGTAGTTAAGCTAAGCAAACTAAACAAAATTGACCATTAACAATATAATAATAATAATATAATATTCTAACAGAAATTGTGTTTGCTCTAGTTTGTTGATGCCAAGGGTTTTTGTTAATGGACAAATGAATATTTTCGTGTGATTTTTATCAGTTAAAGTGGATAAACTATCTTTTTGCTTCCTGTTCTTGGTGTGACCACATTCAGGGCCTCATCAAGATGGACAGATGTGCCAAATCACGAAATTGAGGCCAATCTTGAGGCTTGATTTTACTTGCATTTTCCTGAATTTCGATGAAATTAGAGAACAAGTAGTTTTCAAATTTTTAGCATTTGATTCTATGACAGAATGGTTCTTGAGATGCAATGTCAAAACCTCCACCCAAATTTTAAGCTTCAACGTACAGAATTGTAGATGCTGTTTTTTAGAATAAGGTGTTGTTTTATAGTCAATGTTTTAAAGTTAGACTATTTGGTGGTGAGGCATTTTTCCACTACAAGATCTGACCTAGAACGTGTAAATTCTTGATATGCTCGTATTGTCATTGTTAGGCAATAATGCTTCCGTGCATTTAGCGAGGCTCTGAAGATTGGACCAATGTGATTGAGTTGCCTGTATTTCAATTCATATGCCAAGTATCTGTAGGGGAAGAATACCTGTATTCCAGTAATTTCTTCTAAACAATTAGTGAAAAGGACTCAGTAGTTGTTAGGGCTAACTTTGCACCTGTCAAATGCTTATGTGACAATTTGAATGACTCAATTTTTGAATCTGGTTTACTTGGCAAGTTCACTGCTCAAACTAAGGTTTGAGGTCCACCTCATCAAAGATGGAACCAAATCAACATGTTGTTGAGGTGTCATAAAATATAAAGAAAAAAAGTATGTCCAGTATTGTACATTAAGTTGTTTGTTTTGGTGTGCATATGTGGCATTATATGATTTGTTGATTTTTTGATGTGATTTTTTCAAAAGAGTACATTTCATTCAATAATTAGTAATGAAAGTCACCACTACAACTTTGGAGGCACAACTAACAGTGTTAACAGTTAAGAAAGAAAAATACTCTTTTAATGCCCAAATACACTCACCAATATTGGAACCCATTCAACTACTGGGTCCTCTCCCCTAGTTTAATCCACAATATGTATGGATGCTTTTATTTAGCTTCTACTTTTAGTGCTGTTATTACTTGTAAAGGATTGTGTATGTTTGTGCATTCTGAATGTAGAGACTTTTTGATGAGGAGATTAATATGGGCTTTACTTCTTGGTCAATTGATTTAGATTTTGATATCTTTTGCAGCAAGAATCTGTATGTTTGGTCTTTCTGTTTTTAGTTAATGTGTGAATTGTCATTTTGTATTTGCAGGTTCATGAGAATGTGGAAGGTAATGCTTGATTGTCATCAAAAGCAAAATAAGATTATCGCAGTAGCTAAATCTCTAGGTCGTGTTGCTGCTAGTGATGCATCCAATGAAGCACATTTAAAGGCAACTATGGACCTAGAAAATGAACTTCAAAATTGGTATTTATGTTTCAGCAATTGGGTTGGAGCCCAGAGGGCTTATGTTCAAGCTTTGAATGGGTGGCTTTTGAAGTGCCTTCATCAAGAACCTGAGCAAACTCCTGATGGACCTGCACCATTCTCCCCTCGCAGGGTTGGTGCACCCCCTGTGTTTGTCATTTGCAATGATTGGTCTCAAGCATTTAGTACTATGCCAGAAAGTCAAGTTGTTGATGCCATAGAAAAATTCACAGCGGCTGTGAAACGAGTGGTGGAACATCAGGATGAAGAGCAGCGTCAGAAGAGGAAGGCTGAGTTTCTTGAAAAGGATCTAGTTGGAAGGGTTCATTTAGTGGAAAAAATGGAAAACAGATTGCATGAACCTCAACCCTCATCTGATAAAAAAATTGAATCAGATATAGGACAAGCTAGTGCTGGTTTGGCTGAACAGAAAATTTCTATAGAGTCTTTTAGGAAAAAAGTGGATGGGGAGAATGCAAGGCAGCATGAAGCTATGCAAAAAGCTCGCAATGTCACCTTGGACACTTTACAGAAAGATCTAAAACTTGTATTTGAGGCTTTGACAGAATTTGCCTCTTCCTCCTTGAAAACTTATGAACAACTTGTACATAGTGAGAGAGAAGATTTTTCTCACGCAAATGGTGAACATGGGAGAGAAGATTTTTCTCATGCAAATGGTGAAACATCATATCTAAAAGATGCTTAAGGGTCAAGATATCATGTTGGGAAAAAAAAACTCTTTTTATCTTGTGTTTTGAAGTGATCTCCAGGTCTCCTGCATGGAACACAAATAAAACACAATGAGTGGATTCTGTAGAATATTTTTTCTACTGCTGTGAAACTGGGACCGAAAGCTGTTCTCATTATAGGCATAATGTCCGAGTTGTACAGTATTCATCAGAATGCATGAGAACATCCATAACCTGTTGTGCGTATACTGGAGAGGTGGGTAAACAGTGTGTTGGGAAAGCCATGCTAATTCATGTACAATCTACAATGCGCAGTTTGTCTGGTGCATGGAAATTCAGACAAGTATGTTCCATGTTGAAGGATCACCAGATGGAGAACATGGATTTTGATTTGCTCGTTGAGTAGAAAAATCTTGGAACTGCAAAGCAGGCCAAAAGATGAGCAGTGATGATTAGTGGGATCCCCTTATTTATTCATCACATAAGGGTATTCTTCTTGCATAGAAGTTTACAGCGAATATGGGGTAGAAAGGAATCCAGAATGCGCTTAGCATCCGTGTAGACAAGTTTGGTATTGGCAGCTGGTTTTTCCATTAAATCATGAGCATGTATTTGACAGGCAGCTTTGGCAAGCATTGTTAACATTGCAATTTTGGATATTTATTTGATAACCAAGTTGTATTCTTGGTGCACAATGTAATAAAATTGTTTCCATCATGTTCATTGGTAATACAATCAGTTCGGTCAAGCCTGCTCAATCTTGGTCATATTAAATATGAATTTTGTGGATGCTTTGCACCTACATTTTTAATTTTATTTTGATCCATCTCAATATGCATCAAAAAAATTGACAATATGATCTGCGGGTTTTGAAGCTCACAACCACAACCATACAACTTTTTGCTACCAGTATAATTTGACCATTTTTGCACTAATAATTGTGGCTTTCAAAATTTGTGATTTTTCTGGGTAAAAAGGTTGTCCGATAAATTTATCAACTGTAAGTTTAATGAGATTTAAGTTTCTGAATGATTAACAGCCGAGTAACTTGAGGCATATGTACGATTTCTATGGTACTGGTTGAGGTGAGAGCATTCTGTTGTAATTACCTACCTATATTATCAGCTAGAAAATCTCAGTAAATTGCAACCAGTGATAGCCCCATGATAATCCATTCCTCAAAATACTTAATTATAATGTTTAAAACTGACTTTTTTAATTTAGCATACATAAAAAATAAATAGGTATTATAAACAATTTTAAAGAAAATATTTAGAACAAAAGCGAAGGTTTAATTTTTGCCAGATGTATCAATCCAAACTTACATCTCGTTTTTTCTTTCTATAGTTGAGATCCATGCATCTTGTGTGCTGCATTTCAATATTTAAAATATTGAAGCTATCCTTGCAGTTTTTACTTTTTCTTCAACATTCATTCATAATTTTTTTCTGGTTGGAGGGTTTTTATATCAAATCCACAGAGTTTTATCTACCTAATATGGGAGCACAAGCCTTAGGTTGAAACTTTTTTGATTGAGAGGCAAGGACCGAGGGTTATCCATTCCGCCAAAGTTGACGGGGGCATGAT
The DNA here is from genome assembly GCA_007258455.2 of Sequoia sempervirens. NCBI lineage: Eukaryota > Viridiplantae > Streptophyta > Pinopsida > Cupressales > Cupressaceae > Sequoia > Sequoia sempervirens. The sequence goes on from VDFB02334337.1 coordinate 8,668, forward strand.
CCCCGCCTCATTCCTTATATTGTTAGGGCCTTGTACTCAACAAGACTCGATCTCTGGTGGGCTCATTCAGAACCATTCAACTTCACCAGCAGACCAAGTATCCATCGACTTCATAGAGACTTTTGAGATCTCCATACTAATAAAAAAGGAAAAGATGTTCTGTTCAACACCGGCTTGGATTTTCATGTACTCTTGTGGATGGTGAGGGTTATTGGTGATTTGTTTTTTCTTAATACAAGGAGCAACATACAGAGTAGAAGAAATTGGAGATGCAGCTTGGTATTTTGGTTGGTTTCTTGCTAGCACTTTTTAAATGTCTCGCCTATTTCTCCTTATGCTGTAACTTTTTTTCAATCTTTTGATACCACTTTTTAATCTCTTGCCTAAACCAGTTTGAATATGCATGTGAGCCATTTGTATGGATAAGGCAGAGGTTCAAATACTCTGCAGGAATAATGTAGGCATGTTCCCATAGTCTTAATAAGCAAAATTAGGTTCATGAGGGTAACCTTATACGATGAAAGCTACAGTCTAAACAGCTAGGTGCAGAGGACGTGATGCCTGAGAAGATAAAAATATAAGAAACACCCACCCGGTTTGTTGAAAATCTTCTTGCTCGTGGAGATTATCAGGTTTGAGTATTCTAGTACTTCAGAGGATTGCCAAAACTACTGACTATGGTTCTCTTTAGCATGGGAATTTGCCAAATAATTGGCTAACAGGAAACGGGCCTGTTAGTTTGGGTTAAACTCCTAGTACAATATTGGATGTGGAAAAGAATCTTTTTTACACAGATCTTTGCCAACCCAGAATCAAATATTTCCAATTTATGAGAGAGGGATAGAAGTGCAAATTGGGTACAAAAAATAGAGGGGAATCTGCTATTTCAAACATTGTGAACAGTGCAGTTGGAATCTCAAATTCCTTCCCTAATTGGTTTTCTTAACAGTCTTCCATATTTAAATTATCCTACAACAATGCGTATAAAGGACCCCAATTGATTAAATTTCAAGATTCATCATATAGGGAATTCAAGTGTATGGGGATGCAAGCCGTAAAATAATTGCTCTTTTCCAATTCTATACTATTCTCCTCCTACAAACCTGGGTGTTGAGAGTGGGACGGTAATGACGGGAAGACAAACCTCGTGGACACAAATATACTATAACCACTTCTAGAGCATATGGCACTTCTGGGGAGATTTTAGACTAGGCATGGATTAAGTGGAGTAGGATTTTTGCCACTGATGCTAGTATAGAAGTGATCTAGAGTTATAAATGGTCAGAACGTGTGGATAGAGATACAATATTACCATTTCTGAGCATATGGCACTTTGGGGAAGAGGTTTTAGATGGGGCATGGATTGTGAGAGCTGTGCTTTAGTGAGGTGGACTCTGTACTCACCCTCTTTTAACAGATGAAACTTGCAGAAATAGGGGAATTTCTTATTGAGAGAAGGTCCATCTTCCCCAACCAAAACTACAAAACTGTAAATTTAACCCTTCGGTTTTCTCTCTATCTGCTTACGTTTCACGTCCTGTAGTTTTGGCTTTGTGGTTATTTTGATCTCCCCTATCAATAGAATTATTCCCTTGTCCTCTTGGAGAAGATAAAATTTAATAGGGAAATGCTTGGGCTATTAGTAATGTCTCAGCGATAAATGAGATTTTTACAGCATTCAAGTTTTGTAAAAGAGATTGAAAATAATATTTTAACTTTTGAAAGAGTTTGGGATGAGAATGAGTTTGCGTCGCATCCATTAATGTCATTGGGGAACACTTCGGGTCATCTAGGTGAATTTATCGAGATTTTTTTAATTTTCTATTTTATTATTTTGCATTTGTGCAGTCTCTCAAGGTCGGCAACATGTAAACCTACTTAATGACCTTAGTTGTCAAACATATATCTAGTTTGATTTGACCTATTGTGCAGTTCATTTTAGCCTATAAGAGGTCACCCACATGTAGAATGACTCTTTCAGTTATTAAAAACCGTTCATTTATTATTTTTAGCAATTTTTTATTTTTTTCATTGTAAAGTTATAAAATAGGTAGGTTGAATGATGAATTAGAGTTTCTCTTTCATATATATTGGCCTCTTTATATTCTCTCCCTTTTGCATTTATATATTCTCTCTTTTGCAACAAAAAAATATTATTTAACAAATTTATTTAAGTATTTTTATCAAAGGTGGTATGATGTCCCTTGAATTATAGCTGTAATTTGCATAAATGGGTATTAAATAATATTTTGTTCTTGTATTTACCATCAAATACAATTAAGATATCCAAAACTTGGGTTGAAGATGAGAGTTCTACATATACATTAAAATGGAATGTAACATAAAGATCACAACGCATCAATAGATTATCCATCAATACAATTTTACCGATCTTTCTTACAAGATTTCAAGACTTGGCCTTAAGCCAATTACAATATACAATTATAAATGAATTTGTTTCATTTGCAATTACAACATGGCATCTTTGAGGACTTTAAGCCTCTAGTTGCCTTGATTGGAGGAAGGAACAAAAATGAACCCAACCATCGATGAAATTCCCATTTTTCCCTATTCATATGCAAGGCCTAAATAAGTCAAGTAGATACCCCATGAACAATGAAGCATTGGTTGCAAACAATTTATAAAATCACACATTCACTTAATTACCAAAATACAATAATTTAGGGTCTTTTCAGTTCACTTGTTTTGTTTGCTTCCTATGGTCTACTAGGTTTGACTGGCACATTTGGGTTCATTAGATTTAACTTGTTCATTAGCTCTTCCTTAAGGATCAAACAATTGGCTTTCAAACCTAAATGATCCATATGTAACACATTTCCCTAACAACGACATGGTAGTCTACATAGTTGACAGTCTCATAGTTACTCCATTGAAATCCTAACATTTGTGAAGGTAGGTTTGACACTACACTTGCACCTAACAAAAACCATAGAGTGATGGCCTCCTACAATGATTTCACAACTAAGCCTTTACAACCATGATTAGGATCGTCCTAACTTGAATAGCCATTCAATTATCATGAAGGTGCATTTAACTTGTCAACCCAGGGCGTGAACTTGAAATGGGTTAGTGTATGTGCACTAGGTCAAGTAGTCATTGCATGCTACAACTAAGAAACACAATGTTGAAAGTAAATTGCTCGAAAGGAAATAAAGAAAATGTTGAATATCAATCAACAACTATGCTTATGCTGAAATGTGTGCAGGAATAAAGATCTGGGCGATAAACAGAAACTACTTTGTTTGCTTTGGCTGTAGGAACAAGACACAAATGGACTTCTAGTGGTTGCAAGAATAGTCGATGCCAAATTTCTAACTAAGTATCAAACAACAAGTAATACTAAACTAATGCTAAACTAAGAAGACAAATTACTCACCAAGTGGGCCCCTTGGATAAGTATCCTCTAAACTAACAAGAACTCAGATGCTCGAACTCATAACTTTATTTGATTCACAAATCGTGCATACAAAGAGTAATGTATCTGTATCACTGAAAAATGAGAGTACAATGCAAAATTGTGCAACCTCCTAAAGAAGGCATCAAATTATTATTTATACTAACTAAACAAGGCAAATCAACTCCACGACTGGAGGATGCCATTTAGGGAAAACAGGGAAAGTGGAGCGATGGGTTACGCATGCATGGAATCGGTTAGACATGCAAGTCAAGCATAGATCCAACACAATAGTAACGCCATGCATGCTTGATCATTAAGGTCCACTGCAAGGCGGTTATGTTTAGTTGCATGAAAATCTTTGTTGCCAGCTGCCTTTGACTTGGAGTGATTTCTCAGCTGGACATTATGGTGCATGCCCAGCTAGCGGTGTCTTCCTAACTTGGCATATTAAATCTGCAGGCCAAGGTTAGTATGCATAATAACTACACACCAATAACCACTCTAAGAAACATTCATTAATCACATGCAAAATCAATATAGATGACCCACATATTATGCCAAATATCATTAAAGTTTGCAAAGATAGGGTAATGTCAAATGTCAATGGTTTGAGGGAAACATTATGCCAATACCAACACTTAAGCATTAAAGTCCATGACATCTATGAGCAAATAGACTATAGATTTACCCAAAACTAGACCAAAAACTAGGCTCATCATAGAGCACCCTTCTAATGTTTCCATTGCCATTATAATGCCTTGATATGCATATATTTTCTTTGGGTCATAGGTCTTACAACTAGAATGTACACCTAAGACTAAGTATAAGAAAGCACAATTTTGAGATTGCAATCCCAATCTATATCCTTGTAATTCCTACTATTATCCCTTGTGATGCAATAAGCTTTAGGGATCACATGGACCATGCCATGTACCTTGGAGCTAGGTTTGGTTCTAGTTCTTTGCAACATTAGCCTAATGGATTATTGCCTCCTTAATACAAGCTCGTACTTCCTTATCTTTTGGGATAGTTCAAACGTAAAGTTGCAACATCATATGACAATGGCATTTGGTTAGAATAACTACATGATAAACTATCATTTTAGTTAGTTGACAATCTAGTAGCTCCTTGTTGAAATCCAAACCTTGCCTAATTGAGATCCTAAGGGTTTGTTAGGATTCATAAACTTAGTAGATCTAATAGTGTTGCCTTCTTATACTATTATCTCAGCATGTTTATTAGTCAATTTGGTGGTCTAATCAAAGACATTTAACTATTTGTAGTTAGAAATTTCTTTCATCCAAAATAGGAAAAGGTTCATTAGTTTTACTATCACTAAGTTATATTTGACAATAGAACAAATTGAATAAATTAGGATGCACCATATAGTTTGACATAATTAAGCATCATTTTTTACTTAAGAACAATAACCAAGAAAACTTTGACAAATAAAAAATTGTTGGTATTGTTCTCATTCTTATAGTACCACATTAGTGTCCATATAGAAGAGGTTGCATCTGGAGAACTAGGTTTCACATAGAATCTTAACAATGTCAAAATTACTACATTATGAACAAAACTACACTAATGAAATACATAATATAGAGCAATAAACCGATCTTTCTAAAAGTTATTTGCAATGCAATCGAGGTGAAGTTTTTTCCCTAGACTACCTAGCCATCTAAATTTTTCTTAACTTATTAATCAGGTGAAACAATAATTCCATTTTCTATATTTCCTTAAGCCATTTGTTTAAAAATAATTCAAGGTCAAAGAAAGAAAACATATATATGCAAATAAATCCACTTATCCAACATATATTGATTGAATAACTCTTACAACATATCAACAATCATGCCTTTCATGCAAATGGACACAAAATTTCTTCCTTTAACGAGTTTATACTGTATATCCCATCATGCTTCCTACCCCAAAATGCTAAATTAAACCATTGATGGCTCACCAGTAAGAATGTCAAATGGATAACCAACAAATAGACACATATGAGTACACAAGGGAATCTAGGAAGAAAATATGGATATTTAGAAACAACACTTTAATAATTTGTAGATGAATAAAATACAAACTTCCAGGCCACACAAAATTTTGGAACCCATCAATCTTATCTACTTAACCAATGAGAAACACCTAAGTAGAGACTCCTTCCATTAAATTGTACCAAATGCTCAAAATTGGATATATCATCTCCGACTCTTTACTAATAGCCTTATTTTATAAACTTGAACTCCCAAAACTCTTTTTTTTTAAAAAGTACATGCTTATATAATAGATCTCACATGACTTATGACCTCCATTAGTGAGCAACAATTATAATTTTTATGCTAAGTGTTGTTGATCTTTTATGGAATCGCCACTTCAAGAAGTGATTGTTAATTGACACTCAAATAACATGGAAATCACCCTAACTCAAATTTTGGAAGAAGTGGGTCTTGTGTCACCAAGTGAGTTTCCACTCAATTCTAGCTATCAAGTAAGAAAGTTGATTTTTGTTAGATTTTTTAGAATTACTCATTTGTAGCTTGATGCAAATACTCTTAACGATGCTTGCACAAAAGAAGAAAACTAGTATAGAGTTGCACGTTAGACAATAGTTTTGCACAAAGACATGTACTGATCATGAACAATTTTCCAGTTTGCATAATAATGCCAAAGATTAAGAATACATACACAATATTGTGTGGTAGTGCATAGATTGAATTGTGTTCAAATATTGCACAAGGTGCATGGAATAACTCAATCCAATTGGGTTTTGCACAAAATAACAAACTACACAAAAGTGTAAGAGTTGTGCAAGTTCACACACAACAAATTTATCGCTAACAAACACACACTAACACAAAACATCAAAATGCACAAGCACACATAAGCTAACCTTGCACACAACAACAAACCAAGAATCAAAGCAAGACATGTTTTTGGGTGATGTAATTTTGTGAGCATAATGCTCATTATTAGGACTTTGGGGAAGATTGATTTGACAACCCAAGTTCACTTATTTCTACTTAAAAAATGTGAATTCTCTTTAGGTCCTTTGCCCTTCCACAAATAAGATATTCTTTATACTCACTGTACCAAGTTTTCTTATCAATGCATGAATTTAATACAAATAATTGACATCGATATTAATGAGGCATCCAAACCTTCCAACAACTTGTTCTCATATTGGAAATGTGTGCAAGTCTCAACATGAACCTATCTTCTTGGGATTCAATTTGTTATGAGATCCCTTAGGAAACCACTCTTTATCTAGATGCACCATGGAAAAATCCTCCTTTGGTTATGCCTTCTCTCTTTGGAACTCATCTACACTTAACTTGTACTTTGTGTTGCTCCCCTCTAGTTGCTTCTTGACTTGTGCATGCAACTCCTTCATGGGTTATGTGAATTCCTCAGCTTGTATGCTAACACACCTACTGTCTTCCACTCTTAATAGATTCATGACATACTACACATACATTTTGTAAACCAATTTGAACAATAACTTCTTGATAAACCTATTCACTCAATTGTGATATGAACAAAATGTTTATGCCAACATGGAGTCCCATTGCACGGGCTTCTCTTGCATTAAACATTTGAGTAATTTGTCAAGAATTTGATTGAAGACCTTTTTCTATTGAGTGCATACCAAATTTAACCAAGAAACTTAGTATCTCTATTTAATAATGCTTAAAGGCAACCCATGCAACCACACCACCTAATTAAATAATAAATGTACACTCCTTGAAGCATCATTCATTTTCGTCAAGGAATAAAATGCATGATCTTAGAGAATTTTCCAATAGCCACAAAATGAAGTCATTATCTCTTTCTGTGTAGGACAATCCAAGTATAAAATATATGGATAGTTCCTCCTAAGGTTTATCTAATGGGTTCCATGGTTTGTATAATCTAGTGATTTGTACCACTCTCTTAGCTACTTGGCATTTTCTACTTCTCTCTACAAATATGCAACTTTATGCAAATTAGATTAGTAAGACCCTTCTCCAACATGACGTGCATCTTATGTACACATAAGTGGCCTCTAAGTCTACCATTATGTGATTACTAAATGAGTTTACCCTCCCTCATTTAACTTTGTAGGATACATAATTATTGTCTTTAGAATAAATACCCTTACTATGTGAAGTAGTCCTCAAATAGGCCTTTAGCTCAAAAACATGACTTCATGTATTTACAAAATTTATACATGTGGTGTACAAATGCTTCATCACCTCCATTCCTCATAAAGAAATAATCATTTTGGACAATAATGCTCACTTCATGCTTAAGGAATTTGCAACCTTATTGGTCTTATCAACTTGATGCTTCGTTATAAAATAGTAACCTTATAGATATTCTACCCACCCTAGTGCCTCCAATTGAGCTTTGCATGGTTATTGAAGAAATTTAATGCTTGGTGGTTAGTGTTGTTAAATTTAGTGATCAAATTAAATGAACAGAAAATTGATTCAAAATCAGACACAATAACACAACAGATACCTGGGAAAACCCTCCTCTTAAGGGAGAAAAACCCAACAACAATATATCACTTATATATTGAATTTACACAATGATGATCTCCTTACAAGAGGCCGATATGCAGGCCCAAATACATGCACCAATGAGATGCAACCCAGAATTACAATGGAGTAATATGCTGATAGATCTCAGCCACTAACAAAATACTCTTCTACAGCAATCGCTTTCTCCCTTAGATGATTCGCACTTCACTCCAAAGAATAATATAGAACTGAATATTGATCATACAAGGCAAAGAGTGAATGTGTATATATACAAAAGGAAGAGTAACACATCTCTTCAAGTGAGCATGTCGGCCTCCTTTTAGAATGACGTGCCTCTTGAAATCACGCCCTATCATGAAGAGATGTCGGCTTTGATGAAGTGTGACGACTTTCCAATAAACAAATATTAAATCTCATTTAATGAAAGACATGTCTCTTCAAACTTCTCAAGTGGCCAAGAGTAGGATATCGATCATAATAAGTACAATTCAAATAGCCGTTAGGCTACATTTGAATTGTCACCAATCGTGGATTTGGAAGAAGTAGCCCGACACTACTAATAACATCAATAAGTGTACAATACAAAGTATTTGGAAAATAAGTGTGTTCACTTGCACAAATCTTGCACTATATGATCGGTCTACCCTGAATATAGAAATGATTCCAATTCCCTTAGAATCACAATATATTTGAAAGACTCAAAGATAGGAGTCATAATGGAAGCTCCTTAGTCACCTTCTTCTTCAAGACTTCAAAAAATATTGGCAACAATAGACATCCAAAATAATTTACACCTTCTTATGTATTAAGGGTGCACAATTCCCACTAAATTTCTTGATGTACAATTTGTAGAAACTCACTAACTTGTGGAAACTTCTAACTTATGTTGCATATTTTGGCTTTGGAAACTAAATAATATATTTGACCTTCTTTTGGTCCATCTTGAGATGTGATAAATACCAAATATGCAAATTCATTCATGAATGTGCATTTCTTTAGGTTTTTGCATATTTTTTTCTTTGCTTAGCTATACAAAGACTTGTTGTAGGTGTGCAAGATGTTCCTCTCTCGTGTCAGGCTAAACATAACGTAATCATTCAAGTATATGTGGCTTCAAAAATTTATTCATCAACCTCATGAACATGCTTGGGAACTTGTCAACTCGAATGGCATCATCATCCATTCTTACAAGCCTTCCTTAGTTCTAAATTCCATCCTATAATCAGTTCCTTCTTTGATATTGATATTGATATTGATGATATATAATCTTTAGTTCTATCTTGGAAAAGTAGTGCACACTACTCAAATAACCTATCAAATATTCCATACATGATAATGAAAGTTGACACTTGATGTAGATCTTGTTTATGCCATGAGAGTCTATAAAAATTCTCCACTCTCCATTATTTTTGGTGCAATTTCTATGGAAATTATGCAAGGAATCATACTTTCCTGAATTAGATCTTGTTCCAATAATTTTTCTTCCCATTTGTTTAATTATGTACTTATACTTAGAATCATTTTGTATAGTTTCTTATTTGGAAAGCTCGAACTTGGAATCAAATCTAGGTAGTGTGAGATGCTAATCAAAGATTGCGATTCTTTAGAAATCCCACCATTGACCACATTTATGAATTTTATGAGCAATGCTACAATCTCTACTTCTTTTGAGTCGTGCATCTCTCCTTTTGACATGATCTTGAATACTAGCACATAATAGTCTTGTAAATATCTTACTTCCTTGAGACATTCCTTGCTTATAACAACATTACCTTTCCCTTTGCACACTCCTCTTCTTTCATGGGAAACCATTCAAACTAATTACCATTATTTGTGATGGTGAAAGTTTTCTTTTTCCCATTATGGACAATCCTGTTGCCATATACTACCAAGGTTTACCCAAAACTATGACATACATTTGTGGGAATCACATTGTATCATACTTCATTTGCATATCCTCCAATGAAAAAATATGACTTGAAATTTTTAGTTAGTATGAGTTACTATCCATTTTGCAACTAAGAGAAAAACATGTATGAAATCTAATAGAATAACCATAATGCAAAATAAAATAGACAAGCCATAAGATAACACAATATTTGCCCTAAGAAAACCCTCAAGATGGAAAAACCCAGCCTTTAAAAATATCGACACTCAATGTATATTTCAATGATAGAAACATTAAAATGCACTTATATAGTTTTCATGAATAATTTTAAAACATCAAGATCCTCCAATGCACTTTGCATGTGTTCAAGCATGTAACCACACATCCCATGCCATGATTCATATATGCACTCACAAGATAAACTTAATACAATGACAATCCTACTCACAAAACCAACCTTAACCATTAAACATGTGCTTTCTTTTATAAACTCAAGTTCACACAAATACAACAAAGTGGTAAGATAAAATCATGTGCTTCAAAACTATGAGTACACAAAACCATTGACCCATCATTTAATTTTTGATACTAAGTTTTCGAGATAATAATTAATTATTCTATGTCTCATGTAGAGCCTTTGTAATGTCTGATTAACTTGGTGCTACTAGGTAGACACACAACTCAAAGGGTGGATTCCTAATTGAATAGTTCATCTTTCACAAGAGGTTGCATTTAATTATCAACCAAGGACCTGTAAACTTTAGAAAATGATGCCACAATATATGCATTCATGGATCCTAGGCACATCCTATATCAATGGAGTATAGAAAATTACACATGTTCAAAAGATTGCAAAAGTTGGAAAAAAAATGAATTGCTAATTTACAAAGTTCAAGGGAAAATAAATATAAACTACTACCTTATACTACATGTACCTATCACTTAAGACTGTAACTGTCAATTGTTAGAACTGAACTGTAGTATCCTAACCTAACTAATTCCTCGGGAGTATGAAACCAATATGAAGCTACATAATTCAATTCAAAACTATAGAATGACTTTCATGAATTACAACATATGCATATAATTGGAAACTATTTAACTAAGTTCAACAATACATTAATTAATCTAATAAAAATAAATAAAATGGATTAATAGTACCTCAAGTGGCCATTGCTTGAGTTGTTGTTTCCACAGAAGATGTCAAATACTCACTACTTAATCAAAAAAATTATGATATCAAACTAATTCCCTTTATTGCATATAAACACTAAACTCTCACATACAATTCAACAAGAATTTGTTGAAGATTTCTTATTCAATAACATATCTATTGCTGTAACTGGTAACCGATAAAAACTAACTTATGAACTTGATCAACTAACAACTAAAACAACTGGATTAACAACTAGATTTTCTCCTCAACAATAGGTCCCACTATATAGGGCTTGTGAGGAGTTTTATTCTTTTAGGAATGAAAAAAAACTCATAAAATATCCGTCCTCTCTCCCTCAAATATAGGGAGAGGAATTAGTCTTAAAATAATAATAATAATTATGAGATAGGAGTAGAGAAACCAATTTAGAACTCTATGCCTAACGATTAACTGCTATGATAGAGACATGTTCCTGAGAATAGTCATATCATAAGTTAATCTCGCTGAGAATAAACTCCTCTTGGTGGTATTATTTGGTGAGAAAAAGTATGATGTGGTGACTCATGACTGATTATTAATTGATCACCTTCGTACTCTTCTGGAAGTGTTGCAGTTTGGCTATTTTGACCTCTCCCCTACAATTGTTCGTAGTCCTTATGCTGCGGGCTGGAAAACCTATTGTTGCGGGTTCACAGTCTTTCTTGTTGCAAGATATTAGTTTCATTCCCAAGGTATCCACATTATTAACAATCATAATTTAAACATAAAAGCATACTAAATTCCATAAACATTCATGCATTCACACATACATATATCAACATATCATATTTCTATTTCCACATACTTAAGTCTACTTTAAAGTGTATGAAAGGCATATAAAAGATATATAAAGTCTTGGGAATGTCTATGAAAATTAGTAGATGAAATGATAAAAAACATAAATCAGTAAAGGAAAAATAACCATTAATTGAGCCCATCATCTCCTACACATAAATAATTTTACCCAATGTTACATACAACTTACAAGTGGACCCAAATAAATATCTAATGTGGCTAAACACATCTCCTAGATGCACCATTTATTTATTTCACATAATTAAAATATTCCATGTTATGCATGGTGTACAACATGTATTCGTAACATTCTCCCACTTGTTGTATACATTGCATAAGGGTCAACCAATGAAATACGTCATCATAGCCATACAATAAACTACACAAATCTATAACATGCTCTCATGCTTCATCGAAATACCTACAATAAAACCAAGGTGACCACTATATCAAGCAATAACTACTCTCATTCTCCAACGTTCCCATTGCATAGGTAGTCAAATTTGTAAATAGATCAAGGCATATTAAGTCTTCCAATCAACATTCAAATGAAGGTGTGTCTAATAATCCAAACCATGTAGTATCAAGAATAATCACAATGATCCACACATGAAACACAAATAGCTATGCATACTCTCTCACAACATGACACCATAACTCTCCCAAAACATATGAACGTGAACCTTAAAAAAGTAGCCATAGAAAAAAGAGAAAACCTATAAATCATATCATGTCCTACCAACGCATCAAAGTGCTAAGCTATGTCAAGTATGATCTCCTTTACAACCCCAAGTGAAAAGCCTCAACAACACCCAACTTATGAATTTAATAGATAATGAAACATACATATCACATACAACCAACATGGATGTAAGCCCCTCTTAACCAAGTAAGATCAAACTCAAGATATCCATTCCCAAAACCAAGAATAAGCCCAATAAAATCTCCTAAAACTCCTTATCAATGGATCATAACATAAATATAATCATATGAACAAGGAGATAAACATGCTACATACCTTAAATGAACCCTCTAGAACCAACTGTCCATAGCTCAATATCCATATCCATGAGAAGACTAAGTATAAACATAATGCATCTAATTTTTTTTTGGGAAAATACCTCTTAGAGAATAAATTGCTTAGACCAAGAGTGGGGAATGAGAATGCTCCTATGAGATAACTGACTCATCATGAATCACTCCAAGAAAAATCTCCTCTATAGGTCCATCATGAACTCACATCTATATCTAGATGTAGGCTCCTCAATCTTCTTGCTGAAACCTAAAAATAGTACCTATCTCAACAAATGCCTCTAATACCAAGAGAATTCCACTCTCATCCAAGTCTCCAACTATCCATAAACATGTACCCAATACTAAGAGAACTATCTAGATCAATGTCAAAACTTCAACCGTAAAATCATGAACCCAATCATGACATCATGATCTAAAATCTTCTCATAAGAGATCTCGTGCACTAATGCACACATCCCGGTCTCAAGAAAACATGTATCATGCCAAAAGTCTAATCTAGAACCAAGAGTAAATTAAAACACAATACCAAACATACTCTAAGAAAAGGATCAACATCTCCAATCACACGAAGATAACCATCTCCTAACAATAGAACTCAAGATGTCAAAAAATCATACTACATAAGAATCACAATCCATGAAACCCAACCATTGTAGAAGATCATTCATCACTAAGTAAAGAATACACATCACTACGAAAGCTCCCATTGTACCATGACATAATCTATCCATGGTATCATGAAAACTATCTCCTAATTGGAGGATCATCAGTCTCCACACAAACTCAATTGTAATGCCAATAACACTAAAGTAGAACCAAGCTATCCAATCCAAGGAAATAAGCCATCATTTCCAAAAGGTCACACTAAACTTTGTATCCAAGCTATCCATGACATTGCGATAAACATGCTACAAGTCCAAATAAATAACCACTTAGTTACTCTAATTATCCATACTTTCTTCCTAATGCAACATACCAATGCACAAATGAAAAAGGCAAGGAAAACTAACAAAGTTTACATCAACACTAAATCAATCATGTGGATATAGACAATGCACATTTGACTCATCCCACTGCAACCAAATGGGTGGTTAGCCCACATGACTGCATAACTTGTAGATCCAAAACAATGAAACATGCAAGCTCATTATCACATCAATAACATGAAAAATTGAGATATCAAATGAGACAATCCTATATACCTCAATAATCAAACACCAAATAAACCCTAGATATGATTTTCCAAACAAGTCCACAAGTGAGTAACCATAGTCAAGGAACCAATCAAGCATCAAGGAGATAAGAAAAAACTCCTAATGTTGAACCATACCTCTACCAATCAATCATTATAATCATGTTGTGCCAATGCTCAAATGTACCTACATATCCACGACATCGTAATCATCACCATCGATATACCTATAACCAACTCTCACCAAAACGATACTCCTAGTATCATACACATATCAACCATGTTCTCAAACCAAAAGAAAACTTGTGCACTTGTCACCATAAAAATATAAATTTAAAAACACCTACAAAAATGTATTAGGAAACACCAAATATAATAATATGTTGTACCATCATATGTATCCCATAAAAGCATGCACTCCCACAAGTTTGTGCCTCTTGAATTGTCTAGATGCTTATAGAATCACATCCCGAATCTCAAGCTCATATAAGTGATAAAATAAGTTCAATTATTTCCCTACACGCCAAACTAAAAATATACACGATCCATTATATAGTACACTGCAAATTCTCTTTGATGTCTATTTAAAATAAAAAAAATATTATTTCGCATGCAAAAGTTATGACCAAAACCATTTTCTAGAGAAAAATGATTTCATGGCACCAAAATATAACAAAAGTAGTCAAATAACCAAACCAAACCTATAACACTATGTATCTCTTAGAGAGATATTTCCAATGACTATTGGAAGTCAAAAATTTGACATCGTGTGTGAAAGTTATGCCTATTTAAAAAAGGTCTCTAATCTAGCGTATGTTGGTGGCTAGTTGTTAGTTGGTTGATGGCTCCTAAGTGGGCAACAAAAACAATGCCTTGAGTAGCGCACTGACAATAGTGCTGATGGTCATGTGATGGATTTTAATTTGTATTGAAATTGTTCAATAATTCTTTTTCCAACATGGGGGGGTTGGTAGCTAGGCCCTACCTGATCGGGAGCTAGGGACCAAGTGTCAAAGGCCTATTGGCCTTAAAAACACTAGTGGTGGCCAAAAAGTTTTTTAATGGGGTTGACACCTTGTATCGATAGTAACTTAGTGGTACCACTTGCTGAATGCGTGGAAAGGGGGTACAATGTCTACGAACTCCTCCCCCCATAACATTTTTTAACTAATTTTCTTTTTTAAATAAATTTCAGTAATTTTTTCTCCATAGGATTTGTTTTATAAATTTATGCCTCTACAATCGACTCATATGATCGTATGACGAGGGCTTGATGTACTATTTTTAATTTTTTTTTCATAGTGGCTAACATAGGAATTTTTTTTTATATCAATTTTCATTTCCCAACCATCCTAGATCCAATGGCGAGGTTCGCTTTGTCTCAAGAGGTTAATTTGAAACTTCCCCTACAAAAACCTCATATGAAGAACATCCAAAAACCATTTTGACCAAACATTTTTCAAACCTCAAATTTGCAATAAACCCAAGGTCATCCCACAATAATGTGTCCCAAACTTGGGACATCAAAATTTTGATCTTGGATGCAATTAAAAACTTAAAACACATCATTCAAAGGTATGCCAAAAATTACCTTCATTCGAAGGATTTTTTATATTTTTTGGGGAAGGAAATACCTTTGAATTAAGGTTTTTGAATACCTTTGAACGTAGGTACCTTCATTTGAAGAACTTTAGGTAGACATTTTCAAAATTTGCTTAGAAATTCTAGTTTCAAACCTTGAGTTGGACCTTCAAATGGAGTTAACTTGCCAAGATAATTTTCAAGATTGTCTTGGTTACTTGGAAGGGTTTTTGGTCCAACATAATTCACCCACCCATTTCCTACAAAAGACCAAGAGATAATAATACAACTGCTTTGGTGCCTCCTAAGATCAAACAAATTTACAAACCTAAAGAGACAACGGTTTCCCAACCCTCGATGATTCCTTATGTTCCTCCCTTGTAGGAAGAAAAGAAACCAATGGTTGATAAACTCACTCCTACACCAAGACAACTTGACAACTGTGCAAGAAGAAATCAAAATGCTAAAGAGTATCGGCGTAGATGTCGTGCAATTGCTCGTTAGTTAGAAGAAAAGAACAAACCAAGATAAAAAACTAACTCAAAAAAAACATGTTGATACTCCACCTTCGACACAAAAAAACATGAGCATACAATGGACATTGTCCTTAGACCTCCTACTGTGATTAACTTGGATGATGATGAGAGATTGCTAAAATTGATGAGGAAGTGCATAATGAGTTGAATTTGTTATATTCCTCTTCCATGAATTTATATGGGCGTAACCATGATGATCCTCCTAAAAAGAGTACATCACCATGTGTTGAACCTGGTGATTGTCCTAGTACCATACTTATCGTTACTCCTTTGGATAGTTATTTGCCTTCCATATATGATGAACAAGATTAGGATGTAGATGACTTGCTTTAGGTTGGCTTGCATGTGTCATACTAGCTTTTTTCTTTCCATGTTCTTTGTGATTGCATGTGTGTAATGTGACCCCCCTATTGTGCTTCTTGGCATGTATTTATGTTCTTTATGCTTCTAGTGGGACTGTTTTAATTGCTAACAACAAGTAGGTGTTTGAGTTAGAGGCCAGTTACAAGGTCTTAAATAGCTAGGAATCCAAATTTATTGCTATCTCCCCTAGTGACTGTAGCCCGTGTTAGAGCTACCTGACCTATGGTGCACAAGCTCAACCACAACTTCCTATGACCGCTCAGAATCCCAAAAAATTTGTAGCTTGGAATAGTAGCAACCTGCTCATTCCTTCCATTCCTCTTGTGCTATGGGACTCAATTCCTACAAATTCTCTAAAAGCACTCCCTAAGTTTACTGGGGAAGATTTCTAAACATCGATAGAGCATCTTCAAGATGTTTTCGATGTATGTATTGTTCATAATATCATTAAGAAGAATGTCACTCAGGTTATTGATAGCCTACTTCAAGGGAAAGGCTCAAGATTGGTATATATCTTTATTTACTAACTCTATCGGTACCTAGGATAAGCTTGAAGATATAAATTTTAAGCATTTTTCAGAAAAAAAGGGAGATCACTCATCTTTGCTGCAATAGTTGATAACAATAAAAAGAGCACTACAAGAGGCCATTACATACTTAAATACAAGGTTCCGCAAGACCTAGTAGAGGATCCCTATTATAGCTCAACCCCTAGCAAATATGGTGTTTGTTTTCTATTTGAAGGCTTTCAACTTTGACATAGCGGTCATGATCCAGTTGCTTAGAGGTAACACTCTGCAAAAAGCATATGATTTGGTGGTAAGAGTTGAAAACAACTTGATTGATGCTAGAATTTTTTTGCCTAGGCCACATATGCCCATGTTCCCAAAAAAATAAGCTCAATCTCAAGAAGCCGCTCCTAGCAATTCTGTTGCACCTCCACCTTCTATGTATGTGTATCCTAATACATAGGCAAGCACCTCTACTTCCTCTTCATTAGCCACAAAGGTAAATAACATGAAGAAGCTATTAAAAAACTTATCCAATGAGATTATTAATATAAAGCATCAACAAGTGACACCTTTGAGACCCCCCTTTCAGGGCTATCAAGGAGGGAGGCCATCATTGCAATACAATCGGTATTAGGGAGGTACTAAAGGAAATAACTAGTTACAACCCTCAAACCAAATTATTATGGTTCACACTCTGCTAAAAACTATACCATCTAATCCCAACAAAGACTTGGTCACATGCTAGAACAATTTGGAGGACAACACAAATGCCTGATGTTTCCCTTGTAATGATGCACACATGCCTTAGAACTACCCGAGAGGAAATCTTCAGTAGAAGGTGGTAGAGCAAAGAAGCTAGGGAATCTCATTACATGTAGGAGTATACACTTACCAATCTCTCAGAGTAGAGAACACCATGCTCAATGCTCAGATGCAAGGTATGTCTCTTGAACAAGAAGAATTTTTTTTCTCAAACCATGCACTCTTCTTCTGGATGGAGGATGAGGATGTGGTGTTTTCTAACGCGACTTCAACCTCTAAGACCCCAAAAGTCCATTCAGACTATAAAACCTACTCTAAGCGGAGGTTCACTAGAGAGCATGTACCTCAAGTGCAACAACCTAAAGCAGCTATGGAGAATATTGCTAGTTCACCCATGGTGATTCATCCCTTTCAAAAGCCAAAAGAGGTGTCCTCCCATAAGCCAAAGATACCATCACTTGGATCACTTAATGTGGCCAAAAAATTGAAGAAAGCTCGTACCAACATGTCTCTATGGGACATTCTAGCTATTTCAAAATAAAATTATCTATTATAGGAAGCCCTAGAAGGTCGTGAAAGACTAGCACAAGCTGGGGTAATTCTATAACACATTCAAGAAAAAATTAAAGCACTAGTTGTTGTAGTGCAAGGACAACAAGTTGCGATGTTGAAAAATACCAGATAAGAGGCCACAAAGGAAGAGGTAGGGAAACTAAAACCCACCTACTTATTTTTGATTCCAATTGTAGGAGATAAAATATTGCATAATTCCATGATCAATTTTGGTGCTAGTACCACTGTCATGCCCAAGAAAATTGTTGATGATTTGAAACTAAAATATGAACCCCTAGAAAGAGGAGTTATGCAGTTAGATGGGAAGAAGGTCCAAACTGTAGGCATGATTAAAAGAAGCTTCCTTTGACCTTATACTCTTGCTCTAGCATCACCATTCTTTAGAAAGTGGTGGTAATAGATATCCCCCTATCTTTAGGTTATGTTTGTCACAATATTTCACAACCAAGATCAGAGGGTATCTGTCCTTAGATTGGTCACGTCTCATCTTAAGGACAAAGCATGGAGCTAAAATGAAAGTTTTTTCGAAACATTTACACCCCAAGCATATAGTGAATGAAGATTCAATGAAATTTGAGGCAACTCACACTTGCTTCAACCGAAATGAGATGTATTACATAGAAATGCTCGGAGATGAAGAAGTAATTGAAAAAAAAAAGTGATGAAGAAGAGGTCCTTTTGAATCAATTCATGGAGAACGATCCTTTTGGAAATTTTTATGCTACTGGTTTGGAAACTTATGTAATATATGATGAGAACCAAGTCATTCCTCAAGTAACTAAGGTTTAAGATGATCCTAAAGCTTGCCATAGTTGTGAGTCTAACCTTTGGACCTTACATTTTGATGGTGCGAGATGTAAAGTTGGTTCAAAAGGTAGTGTTTTCCTGACTTCCCTGGCTAGAGAGTGAACTCTTAGAGCTTTTCATTTTCAATTAGATTGTACAAATAATGAAGTTGATTATGAAGGCCTGGTTGAAGGATTAGGCCTTGTAAAGTGAATGGGAATCAAATAGTTAATTTTATTTTAAGATTCAGAGCTAGTGGTCAAGCAAATGTGAGGCACCTCAGCTGCAAATAATGTGCGCATGCATTCTTACTAACATAGAGTCTAAGATTTAATTGAAGGATTTGATGCTTTCAACATCCAAGTGACCTGTCAAAAGCAAAATGTTGAAGTAGATCGGTTGGAAACAATTAGATCTTAGTTTGATCTGGTGACATACCTGATAACCAATAAACATTCATCCCAAGACATTATTAGTCTGAATATTTCTGATAACAAGAAAAATTGATGTGTTTTAGAGTGATGCTTAGATTGCCATGTTCATCCAACAATTTGGCGAGTTTGTAGAGTAATTGCAACCTAAAATTGAAGAGGCCTACAAAGATCAAATCATTCAATTGAAGATAACTAAACTTCCAGAAGGGCTAATCACCTTGGAAAACCTATTTGATTATGATGATGCAAGGAATGATAAAATAAGGTTTGTCACAAATAAAGAAGATTATTTAGATCTTGATGTCGGGAATGGTAGAAAATTGAGGGTTGGCAAAGATGTTCCTTAGAAGGATAAGGACAAATTGATACTTTCTGTGAAAATTATGATAGAGTGGTAGCATGGACCTATGATGATCTCAATGGGTATGATTGTGACATCATTCAACATACTATTGAGCCAATTGAAGAAGCTAAGTTTATTTGCCAAAAATTGAGGCCGATCAACCTGAGAGTAGAGTCACTCATGGATTAGGAGCTGAAAAAACTCATAGATTCTCGAATCATATACCTAATTAAGCATTCTACTTGGGTCTTTAACTTGGTCCCTGTTAAAAAAAATAGAATGGAGACATCGGACTATGTTTAGACTTCTAGGAATTGAATAGAGCATCCTTAAAAGATCATTATCCATTGCCCTCAATGGAGAAAATCCTCCAAACAGTCATAGGATCAAAGATGTTTTCATTGCTTGATGGATTTTTGGGTTATAATCGGGTCTAGGTTAAAGAAGACCAACACAAAACAATGTTCACCACAAGGTGGGGAACATTTGCATATCCAAAGATACCATTCGACCTCTCAAATACCAGAGTTAGTTTCCAACACGTGATGGATATTACTTTTAAAGATTTGATAAATTTGATTATACTTATCTACCTAGATGACCTCACAATATTTTCAAAATAAAAGGAGGATCATTTTGATCATTTGGAGAGTTTTCTAGAGAAGTGTCAAGAGTTTGGGATCTCCTTGAACCCTAAAATATGTATGTTCAAAGTCTCTTAGGGTAAGCTATTGGGTTAAAGAAGGAATTTCCATCAATCCAAAGAGAGTTAAAGCTATCAAAGAGATGCCCCTATTGGTAAATAAGAAAGGAGTGCAATCTTTCCTCAGGAAAATAAACTTTATTACTAGATTCATATCAAACTTAGTTGGATTAGTTAGACCCATAAATCTCATGCTAAGAAAGGATCAAGCCTTCAAATGGACTTTAGAAGGTAGAACAATGTTTGAAAAGATCAAGGAAGCTATCTCCTCAGCTCCAATGTTGGTGAATCCAAAATTTTCCAAATATTTCATTATACATGTGTATGGAGGTGAGCATAGTATAGCAATAGTACTGACACATAAATATGAAGAAAGGAAGGAAGAGCATCCCATTGCCTTCCACTCAGGGACTCTAAAGGAATATGAGGCCAAATACAACTTTGTTGAAAAGTGGGATTTTTCCATCGTCAAGGGTCTCAAGAAGTTTTGACTCTTGATAGCAAGTAATAGAATAATGATATATGTAGCACATTCAAGTGTGTGGGAATACATAATTGGAAGGATAAATTAATAAAAAGGGGAAAACTAGATTACGAAGATCTTGGAGTATGATGTGGAAGTCTGACCTACTAAAGTGATCCGTGAGAAAGGACTCTCTGAGTATTTATCTAAGGAAAATGAAGCTTCGATAGAAGAGAAATCTTCTAAAATACCCCTAGCTCAAGAAGATGCTTTAGAGGATATCTTGTTCATTCAGTTTGAAGTCACAGATTCATGGGTCAAAGACAAAACTAACTTCATGCAGTCAGGAAGGTATTCAAATGATCTCCCATTGTACAAGAGGGGATTTTATAGAACCCAAGGGTTGGGTTATGTTCTAATTGAGGGAGTGCTCTTCAAGAGAAAATTTGATGGTGTACTTCTCCGGTGTGTAGACAAAGCTCAAGAAAATAGAATCTTGAAAGAGTTCCATAGTGGACTTGCGGCTGGTCACTTCTCTGCGAGGACAACTATGATAAAAATCATGCGCGTCGGGTACTATTGGCCTAATCTATTCTTTGATTTCCATAGTTTGGTGAGAAAATGCCAGCAATGTTAGTTCTTTGTTAGAAAGCGCAAGAATTATGCAATATCATTAAATCCAATTATAACAAATGAACCTTTTGCTTAGTGGGGTTTAGAATTTATTGTGATGATAAACCCAACGTCCAATGCTAGTCACAAGTGGACCCTTATCACAACAGATTATTTTACCAGGTGGTCTAAAGCTATTCCATTGAAAGGAACCACAAAGAATGAGATTGTAAATTTCCTTGAGGAGCTGGTCGTAAGATTCAGTCCTTCCAAAACCATCATCTCCGACAATGCACAAGATTTTGTAGGGTCCAAAATGTCTGAGTTTTAGTTAAAGCATGGGATCTTCTTGAAGACTTCAAACTACTACTTTTAGGGAAATCAGATCATGGAGCCCATAAACAAAAACTTGATCAGGTTGATTAACTGGATTGGGGAAAATCATCAAAGAGAATGGCATAGACATTTGCAGACAATTTTATGGGTTGAATGGATCACTCCCAAGTAGGTTTTGAAAAAGTCCCCATACAAGATTTTCTATGACAACGAAGTTGTGATGTCAATCTCCACAAAAATTCCAACTTTATAATTGTTGAAGTCTCTGGAGGTCGAGGAAAATGAAGCTATGGAGGTTAGGTTGGAAGATTTTCTCAATGTTCAAGAGTCCCTGGAGAAGGCATACAATGCCATGACAAACCACCAACAGATGGTTAAAAAATGGTTTGATAAGAAGACATCCAACCCCAAATTTCGTGAAGGTGACTTAATCTTGAAATGCAACTAACATGCTGCTAAGCTAGGGCGACATGCAAAATTTGATTCCTTTTGGAAGGGATCATTCTAGATTGCTAGTTGCAAATAAATCAATGCTTTTGAGGTCATGGATTTGAAGGGAAATGCCCTTGAGATTTTAATAAACACAATCTATTTGAAACATTTCAATTAATGCTTGGCCTCCACGCGCTCTTGTAAATAAGTAGTTAGGTTTTCTTTCTGTTTGTGTGGTGTACTTCTCTTTCAATAAGTGTGTGGGCATAGGTCATTCAACTTTCTCTCCTAGTGTCTTGACACCTTGGTGTCTTTCTCTAAGTGCAATCATCATAAGAAGTGACCCTTATCGACCACCCCTTGGCCAAATGTAAAGCTCACGCTTGTAAAATTCCCGTCCTATGCTATTTTCTAGTGTCATTTTTCCCAAAATGCGGCATGATGAACCATTTATACGCCTTCCTTAAAGGTTGGAATTTCCCAAAAAAGAAGGCAGTTAATTTGCACAAGTGAGCTCTTTGCTGTAATAATTGAAATACCAATTGTGTTGCTAATTTGCATTCATCCTAAGTGTGAAAAGAAGCATAGTAGAGCATAGAGTGAGAAAGAAACAAGTTTCATAGAATTCTTTTAAGTGCAAATTTTAGCAAAGTTGGGAGTTTATAGTGTAGTAGTAGTGAGATTAAGCAAGTGTTTGACAGTTTAATTTTTTTTTGAAGTAATGACCACTGAAGGGACAGTCTCTGGTGTTGGTGCTAAATAAGCGTCAACACCATCCTTCTTTTCCAACATTTTCAATGTTAAATTGTACTTGACCCCAATACTGCCAAAACCAGTGTTTACAAACACTCGATTCCTAAAGCAAAAAATCCCATAAACTCAACTTTGGACTTCGATTTCGCTGATGATATCCATGACCCAAAACTGCATACGAACCCCAAGGGAATCTGTGAAGGTTCTTTTGAAAGGATGTAAAGGAAAATGAAGGAGAGAGATCTTGAATCTTTGGGTGTTCAGCTATGGAACTGCATTCTCCCGTAATATATGGTACCATTAGTGCATCCCTGCCCTGAATTGGTGGATGCTTGTGCATTTAATTTTGATCCGCATGACAAGATCATTCAAGGAAAAGAGATGAAAGTTATCATTAGCATGGAAGCTATCAAGGATATGCTATGTGTCCCATTCGAGTCAGAGGTGGTAGAAATATTTTCAAGGAAGAAATTGGAAATTTATTGGGAAACTAGGAACAACCAACTTAGTTTCTACAATTATGAGATGAGAAAGGACAAGCAGTAGATAGAGCTGCCTAAATTACCCATAGGTCCTAATTTTTTTATTTGGACCTACAAGACATCTTCTCGATGCTTGCATTTATTTGTGAACTGAGATGATAATGTGGAAGCATTTCAAATGGGTTTGGGTTTCAAACTCAAAAAGAAAAATCAACCTTTTCGGTATGGCTTCATAGACATCATTGTAGGACAAATTTTACAAATTCAAGTAATCTTCTTTTCTTGCACACATGCTTTTACACCAAAATTTTAAGTATTTATAGAGATATATGCCGTTGAACATCACTGATGCATCAGATAAGACGAACCTAGTCATTGTATGGACCCATGTGCTTTCCACTACATATGATTATTATACCCTTTCTGACTTATCTTGAACTCTAGATCTTCAATATTTGAACTAGTAGGATGCCCCTACTAGACTCACAAAGGATCATGTTTCTTGGATGAGGGATAGTCAACCTCCATGCGACTATTTTTGTGGAACAAATTATAATTTTGTGCCTATACATGAGTTCATAGAGGAGCCTTTTAGGTTGCTTACTTGTGTAATAGATATAAATATTGCCATTGAAATGGCCTAAAAATTATCAATAATTGATAATACATTTGGGGTGAGAAGGAAGAAAACCATAATTTAAAAACCCCCAATCACATAGGGTGAGGTTACATTACATAAAATATGTGCAGATGTTGTATTGGTAGTCAAGTTAACTCAAATAGGCCTTGGTTTTATATGTGAATACTAGAATTATGATCTAGATGTATGTTTGCAAAGCATGGGAATCTCTCTGACCCATACCCCATGGCCATACTTGGATCAAAGGTGCAATCCAGAGGTAGTTACTACATATTTGTGTGTTATATTTTATGCCATTTGGTGGTAGATCCCCATGGATTTCATTCTATAAAGTTGTGGTGGATGCGAATCCAACCATCAAGATCCATAAAACTATGAAAAATGAATTTGACACAAATGGGTTGGAGTGAGGAAAAGATCACTGGTTTTTGGACATATCGGCAGGAGATACATGATTTAAACTCCAACTATGATGCTATCCCTTCTGATAGAATATTTGATGATATATGGAATGGTGAACATGTAGAATCAAAGGAGGAGGAGTCCACCTCACCACTGTGACACAGAGGAAAGGAGAAGAAAACAAAAGAAAGACCATTGGCAGGACCAACACTGCATCAAACATTATTGATGAGCATGACAATTAGGCAGTCGTGAACCCTGACCCTTAAAAGGAAGCACCAAGCTTCTCAGGGAGCTCAAGGATCATTAGGTTTCAAAGGTGAGGGATCCATTTCACCTAGTATGCCTCCCATGAAGAAAGAAAGAGGGAAAAATTTGGACCTGGGAAATATCCAAGAAGAAGATGTGACTATTGTCACACAACCACCGATGGTCTCCATGACACAGGTAAGTTTCTCTTCCCCTATTCTCTCTTCTTCTCAGTCATTGGCTCCCTCTGTCTTTCTTTCACTCACTCATCCATCTACATACACATTCACTGTTATGGACATCGTTGCACAAGCAATACCTTTTGCATCCTCTTCTGTAGTTGCTACTATTGTTTCCACCCTTTTGTAGCCCCCTTTTTCTAACCCTGCAACTAATTCCACCTCTGCGCCTGCTATCACAATTGCTACATCAATTGTGTAGGATCTTATTGAAATTCCATCATCTTCATCGTTCTCTTCACTCTTGCCTTTCACTATGTCGGTGGTTTGTTCACTTGTCATTTCCCCTTTGGTCTCTTTGAACACCCCACACCTTGGGCAAGCATTACAAGGAATTCCATCCTTCTCTCCAACAACACTAAGCTTTTCGATGGTTTCTTCATTAGGATAACGAATAGGGACCTCCCTTGTTCCTATCCCTTTTGGTCTACCCATTGGCATCACATTTTTTGGATAATGCATTTAGTCTCCTTTGGAGTATCACACCCAAATAGATTTATGGAAGAAAAGCTCGAGAGGATAGGATGCAAAAGAGAAAAGTAAAAGAAGCTCTAGCTTTAGCCACCTGAAAATGGAATTTTTTTTGATGAAAAGCAACAAAATATGATGATTGCAACAATGAATCCTCTATTCTCCAAGACTGAGGGCTAGATGTAATTCAAAGACTATAATATCTAGGAAATAGGCCTTAACCTCAATGACACTTGTCCATGTGATAAGTTGGGGCTAATGGAGGAAACACATAAGGTAGTATCAACAAACCACCTAAAAATGGACCAATGCATGAAGGAAAAGGAAGATGAATAAAAGAATTTTAAGGCCATAATGGATAGATTGAAGGTGGTGGCTAAAAGGAAAGATGCAAATATTTCCTACCTAAGGAAGGAGCTACAAAACAAAACTTTGGTGGCCCTCCAAGTGGAGCAGGTAGAGAAAGCTAATCTCCAAATTGATCTAAGTGATGCATTGGCCAATATTGATATAAAGAAGAAAGAAAGGGAGGACCTAAACTCCAAGTTGCAAGCCAAGGAGTAAGAGTTGGTGCAAGTGCATAAGAGGCTATCTGATGCCACAAGTCATAAGGAACAACTTCATCAAAACATGGAAATAGAGAGAGATAGATTCTAGAAGGAGTTGGTGGATGCCCAATCTCAAGCCATAAATGAAAAGAGCATAAAAGAGTTGGAAAAAAAGAAATTGCATGAGAAAATGGAAGAGTTGGCTAAAATCTAGAAGGAGCTCTTTGATGCTTCAGGGATGCAAGTGCAAGGCCAACAAGAGCTACACAATTTTAAGGAAGCACAATTTCAAACTGAGCTCCATGAGGCTCAAATTTTAATGGATTCAAAGAAGAGGGAAAAAGAGACCGTAGAGTCTGCCTTCCATGCACGAGATCAAGAGCTAACACAATTGCACCTTGAGAATTTAAATTCTCTAGAGATGATTAATAAATTGCAAGAAGAGGTAAAACATAAGGATTTGTAGATCCAAATATTTCAAAATGCAATGATGAATCCAACACAACAAGCCAATTTTCTCTCTCTACTGCAACAATTATATATCTTATTGGGAGAAAATAAAGGATGTGATAACATCTCTACATTTGGCCATAAAGTTCATGGTGGATGCATAAGAATTGAGTGCAAGGGTAAACCTTGTTGTTGATCAAATATTGTAATCTATTGCTCCTAGGGTAATAGAGTTGGAGATCTTAATAGAGAAATTGTACAAGGAGACAGATGGTGCCTTGAAAATTGCAGGGATCAAAGATAGAAGAGTGGCCACAAAGAAGGACAATGAATTCATTAATGCAATAAGGCAGCCCAAAGGGTTAAGGAGTACCACTACGCCCTTGAACACAAGGTGAAGGAAATGAGAGGCTATTTTGAGGGCTTAGTCCAATTGGGGCTTCCATCCCCTTTTATGTCGGATGGAACAGTTTTGATTGAGGACCAGATCAAGTAATTGTTAGACAACAAACAATGAGATCATTCAGTCTCCCAAGCCCTGAGTCCATTGTCAAGTGTGTAGAGACCATACTAGTGTTTAGTAAACTTGGTGGTGATCACACAATTCAAAGGGAAAACCTAGCTGAACATTCCACTTAACATTTGGAAAGACTTCATTGAATTATCAACCAAGGCTAGTAAACTTGTGATGGTGCTAGCACTGTATGTGCTTTCAAAGATTGAAAATTACCTAAAATAATATGATAAAGATACTATAGTTGTTGGAAAATATAAACTACAAAATAGTAAAGCAAGCAAAACTGTTCCTATGGCTACGAGTACCTACAATATAATATTGTAGTTAACTACTATTTAGAATTTAATGTTGAGAAATAATTAAATTGATGACTAATCCTATTCTACACTTCGGAGTACAATCTAGTAATTACAATATGAATTATGAAATAGAGATTGTTCATGCATCCATTAATGATTGAAAACACAAAAATCTGCTAACACAAACTACATTTATGAAATAACAACTAAAAAAAATGAAAAAATTGAAAAGAAATTAGTGAAGGACAATTACCTTGAGTGGCCCTTGCTCAAGTAGCTATCTTCACTAAACTAAAACTAAATCTAGCTCTTAAGATCCTTTGCAATAATAGCAACTCAAAATCATCATTGCACAAATACATAATATAACATAAGATTTTGATCAAAGATCTTATTCAAGAAATCATCATTGGACAATAAACTTAGTTTGTATTCAACTGAAAACTGAAAGAGTATTTGATAACTGATAGAAATTGATTAACTAAAAAACTGACTAGCTAATCTAAGACTCAACCAATGTGCTATTCATATAGGCACAAGGGAGTTTATTCAATCTAGGACTGAAAACTGAAACCTTTAATGGCCACTCCCTAGATTTTAGAGGGTGATAAAGATTCAGTTAAATCTAAATGTGACTAGAAGAGAAGAAGAAGCAAAATTGGATTATAACTCTACTTGTAACAAATTGAAACATAGAACACTCAAAATTAGTTCTATTTTAGAATTCTAATTATAACATGAATATTCCTTTTTTAATGCCTTTATTAATTGTCATAATGATGTATCATATTCTCCATTAAATGTATTCATGCTGTAGTCATTGTGTTCAGCCTATTATGGAAATCCCCTATTTTTGTTGTTCAGGAACTCCTTTGGCTATAGGGTTCATGCTATAGTTGCTATAGGTTATAGTACCTCCTTTGGCTGCAAGGGGTTAGTTCACAAAACATGTATGCATACTAAAAACCATGACTAAGCATAGATATCCAATCAAAATTCATACATATTCACACATAAGTGATGTAGAGCATGGGTAGCCAAACTCAAAACAACCTCAAACAACCAATCTTTCAACTCCTCAAACATCAAAATGTGGGTTTTCCTTCACAACCCCTTGTTTTCCCTTGAACCCTTTCAAAAAGGATTTTTTTGGCATAAATTATCAACCAAAACTGATCTACCAAAGATAAAACTTGTTTCAGATACCCTTTTTTCCATTATTGAACATATCTCAAAACTAGGGCAGGGTCCTTTGTATGAAGTTCCTCTAAAATTGACTGTCCTCTCTTAAATTAGGCCTAATGGCATGAATGGGCTTGGTAGTAGTAGGGTATTTGTGTTCCATGGACTCCACCCTCATTCCAATGCTTCAAACATTTCACACATGGTCTAATTAACCTTCTCCTATTAGGCATATCAATCTCCAAAGGATTTTCAACCAATACCCTAAGTCTCTAGGGTTCCCAGGCTTGATACATGAAGATATCAAGCCATAACAACTCCACACATGCCAAACACCATCCTATGCATCTGCAAGTTTGTGAAACCAAAGAGAAACCCCACTGAGTTTCAGGAGTTTCTATTAGTGGAATGGAGAGATTTACATTTTTCTTCCTTCCTAGTTACCCTACTTAGGGTTTAGACCAGTCCGAGAAGAATTGGCTCTAACTTGATCAAATCTTGATGAAAATGAATGAAACCAAGTGCAAAAAAAATTAGACTCAATACTCTATATTCAACCCCAATCAAGTTCATGCCATGGAAGTGTCATACAAATCTATACAATTCACTGTAGCAGCAAAATATGTTTAGAAATTACAAAAAAGAAATCTTTTATTGATTCAATCTTCAAAAATGTCATCCACCAAACTTTCCTTCAACCACACAAGGAATTTTACATATATTCCAACATAATTCCAATGGTTCATAACCTTATTTCAAACTACAAACTAAATAAACACCATTAAGGGCACTTTTTACAAAAAAGATGCAAAAGTTGCTTTTAACTTTTATGCAACTTTGACAATTTCTCAAATCTAGACCCTAATGCACCTCTAATGACTCAAAACCAACTCAAACACATATGAAATGGTCCTTGAAGACCTTATTACATGCAATTAACTTAGGAAAAACAAAATTTCAACTTTTAACCCCTCTTGGAGCATGAACACTTGGGTGCCCCTGCACCAATAAGTCATGCGTTAACCATCATATCATAATTATACTTCCATATACTTAAACTAGGTTTAGTGTTTGTATAATAGGTATCAAAGATAGCATAATGTATGAACATGTATAAGAGAAATATTTTGGTAATTTCTTTGAAAATATATAAAAGCTATAGAAACTAACTATTATCTTGACCCATTATTTCCCCCAACCACCCTTTTGCTTTCCCTCAAGCAAATCAACTAGGGCTGGAGGTTGTAGTGTAGTGTAATTTCTCTGAAATCCATGACAATGTTTACTCCCTTTATCTGATTTAGGTAGAAACCTCTATAACATGAAAGCCTCCTCATTCTGGTAAGTTCAACCCACTCACATTCCTCCATTTTGTCTCTTGTCCAATGTGGCACTCAATAAAGGAGTATTGGTGGTTGGAATGTAAGTGGCAACCAATTAAGTTATTGTTCAACAACAATATCTATATACTTGCACACTCTCTCAATCATGGCTAGGAAGTTATACACTGAATGTGGCTCTTTCCTCTATAGTTTCAGAGCCAAACTATCCCATCTCTACTGCACATACTTGTAACAATGATGAACCAACCCAACTATCAATGTTTGCATTTTGTTATAATCTTGCATCCTCAATCTCATGATCTTTCCTCTTGGTCCTTTGTACTGCAGGAGTTGTAACCATTAATTTATGATTGCATCAGGGTCCTTGGATTCCTTTCTTATTGGGAGAACAACATATTTCTCTCTCCTCATACTCCTCCTTGAGTTCACCCATGAATATTTCATTCCTAAAGTAGGATGCTAGTGCTTTGACCTATAAATCCCCTACAAACATCAAGGGGTTCCATTCTATCTCCTCAGGAACTACATAGTTATGTAGATAGTACTCACAAAGTTATTCTTGCTCATTTGGTGTAGAGTCAGAAAAATATTAAGGATATCATATTTCCTGGTCATGAAAATTGGTTCATTGCTTATTAACCGATTGAATTGAAGACTCAAAAACTTTTCCTGAAGAAACAAGGCATAAGTTTTGGCCGGGGGTCTATACCTGACAACTTGCGCAACCTTGTCTACTACCTCTTCCATTTTCACTGCTAATTTACTCAACCCAATGTCCTTACCTTCCAGTATCTTTGTTTGCTCTGCCATCATTTCTTCCTTCTCCTTTTTTCATTTTTCCTTCTGCTGAGAAAATTCTTGAGTAATCTTCCATAGTTGATAACCAAGAGATAGAGTTGTATGACATATAGGAGTTTTTGTAGCAAGGGGCTTCTGATTTTCAATTGCAAGTTATTTACTCCCTATTTTGACCATGAAAAACTATGCCAATAGGTCCAATTTTTCCCCATGTCCATATGTTTGAAGTTTCTCTTCCAACTCTTGTATCTTTTTCTCCCTTTCTTTATCCTTCTTTTCATAATTTTGAACCAGTTCCTCAAGGTGTTTAATTATTTCTAGAGCTTGCTGTAGCTCCTTCTTAACATTCTTGTCCTCTAAAAATATTTTTTTTTCTTTCTAAAAACTGTTCATCACAACCCCCTGAATAATCATATCCCTCATTTCTAGGGCTAACTAGGGTTTTCTTTCTTGTCTTATTGGAAAAAATACATCCTCTAAGTCTAACTTAGAGGTGGTGGATATATACCACTTTATTTTTATAGGAACCTGTACATTCTCATAAACATTTCCCTTTAATTTTGAATCAATATAAATCATTATAACATTTTCTTCCTGCTATTCTTTGTTCCCTGTTTCCTTTGTTGGTTTTTCTACACTTCCTCTCATAATTCCCTTTCTCTTCAAATAGCCTGAATGCCTAGGTGTGGTAGATTCTTGTGTACCCATCTTCTTCTTTTGTATTTTAGAAGGTGTGGATGAACTACCTATTTTTTCCCTTGTCCTAGGTGTTTTGGAGGAAGATGGAGTCTCTTGTGTTGTGGGATAGCTAGAGGCTGCATGTGGTAACTCTTGCTTAGTTTGTTCCTCATGTTCACCTTGGCTGCGGGTAGGTGAAGCCATAGGTGAAGCAAGATGGGTTTCTCTTATAGGTCCAATAGGTGATTTTGGTGCCTCTGGCTTTATAGGTTCCTCAAGGATTTGATTAATGTTTTGACAAGCTATAAAATGCTCCCAAGACACTTGCGGGTGATGAATCCTAAGACTCATTTTTACCAAAAGGGTTATCAGACAAAAATGTGATAAGGATAAATAATTTTGCTTCCTTTGAGACTTTGTCCCCATTATTTTGAGCAAATTATAAAGACAATTGGGCACATTGAAGAATAGATTTTTATGGAGATGACTTAACAATTTGAAATGGAAAGTATACAATAGAGATAATATACCATCACATGTAATGCACTTAATGATATAAGAGGAACATGAGGCCCATACCCATAGTAATGATAGTCTTTTGGTCCCTTGTGATGAGGAGTCTAGGTTTTCTCCTGGATCCCTGAACACATCTCTAGCTGCAACTACATTTTCTCAAGCAGGAAACTCAACTCCAACCCTAAGTAATCCTGATACTTGTGCAATTGCCACCTATGATGCATCCAACTTCAAAGTATTGACTATGGCCTCATCAAATTGTAGTGTGGCTGCCTAGTCATTTCTTCATTATACTATGTCAATTTGAGAAAGTAATCCAGCCAACCAACCCTTGTAAAAATGGGAAGACATAAATAAGGACCACAAGGGTAAGTCTTAGTAATAGTATAGTTACTAACTGTGGCTATACATAATGTGTATAGTTAACTATACTATTACTATTACTATACTATTACTATAGTTACTAAAAGTAATCCAGCTAACCAACCCTTGTAAAGTAATCCAGTAACTATACTATTACTGAGACTTACCCTTGTGGTCCTTATACCCAGAATCATATAGTAAAGCCCAGTCACCTATAGTGAACTCTTTGGCCTTTATAAACTGATTTTACCATTTGTTCCTCCGTTTCTATATGATCTCTGTATGCTGCATTGCTTCCATTTAGCCTAGGTATAAGGACCACAAGGGTAATAACTAAATGAATATATTAGTATAGTTATTTCTTCCCATTTAGCTCAAGTATAAGGACCACAAGGGTAACTATCAGTAATAGTATAGTTAAGCTCAACTCCTTGCAAATTATTGCTGATATAGTAGATGGCATATTCTTTATTCCCTTCTTTTTGTCCCAAGACTGCTCCTATTGCAAAATATGAAGCAACAGTGTGTATATGGAAAGGCAGTATCCAATTTTGCCCCCTTAAGATAGGTGGTTGTATTAAGGATTTCTTAAGTGCTTTAAAGGAATGCTGACATTCTATAGTCCATTCAAATTTAGTGTCTTTGGTGAGTGAAATAAACAAGGGTGCTGCAATTTTGCTAAAATCTTGGATAAATCTCCTATAATAGCCTACATGGTCCAAGAAGCTCTTGACATATTTTTTCTTTTGTGGCACAATAAGTGTGGAAATGATCTCAATTTTCTTGGGGTCCACCTAAATACCTTCACTTGAGATGAAGTGTCCTAGAACAATTCCTTGAGTCATCATCATGAAATTTTTTTCATGACTCAATGATAGGTTATATTCTTTACAACTTTCAAGAAAATTTATAGATTGTTGAGTGCATCCTCATAAGTGTCTCCATAAGTAGTGAATTCATCCATGCAGATTTCCATGGAATCATGAGCATATTCTGAAAAGATACTTAGTACCACCCTCTGAAAAGTTGCTGGGGCATTGCATAGTCCAAAGGGAAGAAAAAAATAGGCATAGGTACCCAAAGGGCATGTAAATGTAGTCTTATCCTAGTCCTTTAGAGCTATTTTTATTTGGTTATAGCCACTTAAACATCCAAGAAAGAGAAGTACTTTTTCCTTGCTAAGGAATCAAGAACTTGGTCAATTAAAGGTAGGTGGAAGTGATCCTTTCTTGTTGTTGTGCTTAGCTCCCTATAGTACACACATACCATCCATTTTACTTCTTTCTTAGGAACAATGACTGATGGTGACACCCATTGGCTATTAAAAATGGGATAAATGAAGCCTGCATCAAGTAGCTTAACTCAGTCTTGACTATTTCTCTTAAGGCAAGGTTCATTCTCCTTTGGGGTTGTTGAAACCGTCATTTATATAGATCCTATGAATGCAAAGTTATGGATCAATTCCCTTCATATCATGGTAGTCCCACACAAAGGATGCTACATGTGCTTGTAGCACAATGTTCAAGGAAGTATGCTGCTCCTTAGTTAGTCTATTGTTCATGTTCAAGGTTTTACTTGACATAATTTTCAAAGCTTTGGATTGTGAATGCACTAATGAGAGATCAAGGCCACTAATGTTAGGAACACATTGTTGTGGAAAAAGAGAATGGAACATTTGGGATACCTCTTCTGATGATTTGGCAGGTATAATGTTATGTAGTGGATCCTACAAACATGAGAGATAGTCTTGTTGCTGCCGGTCCATACCATAGTTTTTTTGTATAATATGGTCAATTAAGTCATCCTCATCTTGGGTTCTTGTAGTGTAGAAAAATGTATCCCTTTACATTTTCACACTCATTCAGGGCCCTCCCTACTAAAATTGGGCTTCTTTATGCCTTATATGGTTGTATTTTGCATTCACAAGCCTAATTTAATGCATTTTTTTGAGGATAATCCTGACATTTAACAAATGACAAATCATAATTTAATGTTTGAGGTTATGTGTTCTAGATCTAGTGATTTGGGACTTATACACTACCTTGGGTGTATGGGTCCCACCTAGATCTCGGGGCCTGATTTTAAACATTGCATTGAACTTAACACTTCTTGGAGTTTGTATCCCGTGTTTAAGACACTGTGACTTATATGCCCAAGGTGGCATATGAGTCTCGCTTTAACCAGGACCTATTTTAAATCAAATTCTTGGTGGGATTTTATTATCCTAGATCTCATGTTGGCTTGTAGTGTTGTAATTTTAGGAAAATTCGGCATAAACAAGTATAAATACAAGGTTATTTCACATAATTTATCCTAGCAAGTTAACAAGCAATCTAGAAATTTTCATGAGCAAGTGTGATCTAGCAATTCAAGTATTCAAGAGCATTCAAGAGAAAATTATCAAGCATTTGGAGTAGCATTCAAGATTCAAGCATCATGTCAAAGTCTTCATGCACCATGTGTGTTTTTGAACTAACATTTGTGATGTAGGTTTTCATGATTCAAGAAAGTATTCAAAGACATTATCTCATATCAAGATCAAGAATCAAGATCCACATCCATTGGATGATCCATTTCAAACAATTTTTCAGCCTTTATTTCAAGGGTTTGGTGAGTTGCAACATTACATTTGTTTATTCATCATTCCTTCATGCTATTTCATTTCATTTCAAGGTTTAATTACCAAAATGGGGTTTGAACAAGGCAAACCCCTATTCCGTAACACAAAATTTTTCCCTCTTCATGTGTGATTGAAGATATAGGTGATTTGGAGCTTGAAGATACTTTAAAGACAAAGTTGCAAGATTGGAGAAAGTTGTCAAAGTTGTCAAGAATTTGTCATCTTCATGAAAAATCACCTATAGATCAGAATTTAGACTTTTCAGACCTAAAGATCAGATAAGATAAAAGCTATAGAAGACCTCTCGAGGCTACAAAAGTTTCGCTCAAATCCTAATACTAGGACTAAATCACCACCTTGGCCATATGAGTCCTAGTATACCTCTTTTTACCAATTTTTTGTAGATCTTGATTTGTCATCTAAAGATTCCAGATTCTACCTAGATTCTTGTAGCAGGACTAAATCACCCAGCCTGGTGTATGAGTCCCAGTGCACTTCAAAAAGAATAATTTCAGAGTTGCAAATCTTGCTTGGAATCCATCATTTTACCAAGTTCCTTTCTGTCTGATTTTTGTTTGTTCATTTGGTTTAATGCTTCTAAGTTTCTAGGGTTTAGTGCATGAATGTTTGCATTTCTCCTTTGAAGCTTCATTTTAATGGTGAACCCCCCATTTAATCACACCTAAGGAAACCACCCCCTTGTGTTTCCTTCTCTCAATTGAGTTACTTGGTTGAGGGATCTTGGTTTCCTAATGAGCTGAGAGTGAAATAGGTCCTAAACCCCTAGTTCTATCTCCAAAAAGGTGGAACCCTATTTACTTTTGTTTAGTTCCTAACAAAGGGTTGGATTCTATTGTCATGAGAGTTTTTATTGAGTAATGATCTTCTTCATCCAAGGTAGGCCATATAGTTTGCTTTAGGTTTTCATGAGGTTGGGCTTGTGGATAGAGAACTAATTTCTTGGTTATAGTCCCATTTGATATTACCATGTTTCTAGACCTAAAACCTATGAATGCATCAATTGTAGCTAACCATGGTCTTCCTAAAATGAGTGGATATCCTTCAAGGTTAAATTTTGGCTACAAGACTATAAAGTTTGCAGGATACTCCCATGAATTTAAGACAATGACTAAATATTCAATGATTCCCCCAGGCTTTATTGTTGACCTATCTGCCTATTGTAAAATAGTTGGTGTAGGTCTAAGGTTAGCTAATTGAAGTAACTACATTGTCTCCTTAGTCATGACATTAATTGCTTCCCCTAGGTCAATCAAGGTATTCTTGATAAGGGTCCCATTAATCTTAACATCCACTATTGGACTATTAGGGTTTGTGTATTTAGGGACATTTATATTCCCTAGCATAATATCAACAAGGTTTCCTAGGACATGAACTGTCTGAGGATCCTTCCTCTTTCTTCCTAGTTTCTTAAGACATAGGTCCCTCACTGTCTTTGTATAGATTGGGATATCCTTGATAGATTGCATGAGGGGAATCTTGATACTAACATCCTTTAGTTGACCCAATAGGTCTGTCTTAGCTTTGGTATGATGTGTTTGAATGGATAAATTCTCAAGGAAAGGAGGCTCTTGACTTGAGGTACTCTAGTTTACCTGATTTGACCTAGCTTCTAGACATGAATTATTTGAAGCTTCAATTACAGGTTCCTCATCCTCAATTTTAGTGATTTGGGGGGATGAAGGCTCAACTAGTGTATTCCCTATCTTGATGTGGACATCACTCACCTCTACCCCATAAATGGGGTATTGTATAGCCTCATTAGTATAAGCATGTTGGATAGGCTTGTTGTTAGGGTTAGGTTTAGGTTGGACAGTTAATTGTGTTGGTATAGGTGGCTAAGATGTTGTGTTTAGGGGATTAGGAATGATGGCCTATAGTTGTGGCTGAGAAGGAAACAAGGGCTATTGGTAATTCATATTTTGTTGCTGCCATTGCTGACCTTTCTACCATTGTGGTTGCCATTGGTTTTGGTGCAATGGCCATTGAGGGTTATAATTGGCACTTTGAAAATTTGGCTGTGGCCAAGCATTTGACTGCTATTGGTTCCAATTTTGCTGAGGGTTTTGCCATTGTTGAGGGTTTTTCCATTGGATTTGATTATTTGGCCATGGTTGAGAATTCCAAGAAGAAAAAATTTTGATTAACAATAGGAAAAGATGTATTGAAAGTAAGAGGGTCTTGTGGCATACCTTTTCTTGGATACCATGGCATTCTTTGAGCAATGTAAAATACCTATCTATCTTCTCCTTCAAGTGGTTGAAAATCAAGTTTTTCTGACTCGTCCTTTGTAATACTAGCAACCCTCTTGCACTTGTAGTTTTCTTTCCTTTGTTTGCAATTGGGGAAATATTCAGTGAACATAGCTTCAACCTCTTCTTGTTTCTTCTTTCTATGCAGAGTGTCCAATTGAGTAGTGATGTAGGAGTATCCAACGGTGTAGGGAAATCTTGCATCACCCAAAAAAATGTTTTCTTTATTTTCTTTAGTTTTTTTGAGTCCCATGATGGCACTTAAGGGGTATAAGACTGTTAGGTGTCAAAAATAGCGAAAAATGGGTACTTACTATTTTTAGTAAGTCGACCTTCTAAACGGGATCATATGGACACGAAAATTTACCCCAAGGAGTAGAGCTGAAAAAAATTTCCGGTTGCAAAAGAATCACCTCAATACCTTGCATGGTTTGGGAGAAATTAAAGTTTCCATCCTGAGAAATTTCTCCAATGCAACTTCAAATTCAGATATAGAACTT
The DNA here is from genome assembly GCA_007258455.2 of Sequoia sempervirens. NCBI lineage: Eukaryota > Viridiplantae > Streptophyta > Pinopsida > Cupressales > Cupressaceae > Sequoia > Sequoia sempervirens. The sequence continues at coordinate 46,473 of VDFB02334337.1, forward strand.
TAGAGGCCCTGAAACAACTCAAAAGGTGGCTGAACCGACCTACAATGGGTTCAAGTGTTGTAGAGCTTGTCGAGAGCTTTCCAACAATATGCAATAATGGCAAATCAGACACTTGGATCAAAAGTTATGGTCCCGCGAAGTTGGTCCTCTAAAAAGTGAATTTCATAAAAGTTTCTTCATAGGCTAGAAATCAAATGGTGGGGCCTTTGGTGCCAAAAGAAAAAGGGAAAATTTGCACTTTCTAGAACATTCTAGGGTAGTTGTTGGGGAAATAAAAAGGGTTAAGTGGGGATTGTAGGAGGTGGCCCTGATAGTGCAGATTGTGGCTTCGAATAGTAGATTTTCTTTTCAGAGTTGATTTTGTTGTAATGAATCAAGCCCATGAGGCTGTAGCATGTAAGCTTTGAATATGTAATTTCATTTTCTGAAAATAATTGAAAGTGAGTCATTTTTCTATCTCGCATCTTCTGTGTTCGTATATGTTGTTATTTCTATGGGTTTTGGGCGGTGTGGCCCTCATCAAGTAGCTAGGTGACTTATGATATCCTCCTTCATGTTGGACAATAGGTTACTTAACTCCACTCTTGAAACTCCATTAGATGTTTTACCCATGGTGGATGTTCTTTCTCCTCTTGACCTTTTAGTGAAGGCCCTAGAGTAGTTTCTATAGACCCTACAAATTTATTCAAAGGGTAATTGAGATACATCACCTTGCCCAATAAGATTGAGGGAATCCATGCAATCTTCACTAACTCCCCTTAGGAACACAAGCTTCAGTGACTCCTTTGAGAGCTTATTTTGTGGGTTTTTCTTCAAGAAAAATTGAATGTTTCTACATATTCTTCCAATGGCTCATACAATTTCTTAGTCATCCTGAAGATATCATCTCTTCTCCTTGTTAGCTCACCAAATTTGCACCCTGTTTGCTAAGCCTTGAGTGGACTTAGTAGATTTGGACTAACATGAGACTGCTTTCAGGTTGTGGGTGACCTGTTTGAAAACAAACCTCCAGTGATAAGGGCCGGCTTCCCCTTTTTGATGCCACCTAATTACTTTAAATTCTAAGATAAGGGTAAGAAATTGCATAAAATAAACCTAATACTAAAAGAAACTCAGGTGATACACCAAAAAACCTAGACCTGCTGACAACCTTGCACATCCAAATTAATATCTCAAAGCTTACTCACACAACTCCCTTTCCAATGCAATTCACTTCAATAATTTATTCTGTAACAGTGTTTTCAAAAGGAAAAATAGACTTCACAATCAATAACACCATTAAACAACACAATTTATAACCTGTAAACATTCATTTTCTGTCAAATGGATGCATGAAACATGGGACAAGTTTGTAAAGAAAATGACTTCACAAAAATAGACTGATCAACCATTAAAGGCACACCATAAAACATGAAGAGAGAAGACAAAATACTCCAATCTATTAATTCAAAGTGCTTACTCTATAATAGGCATGTCTGAGTTACAATGCAGCTCCATGAAAAACAACTCCAAGAAAAGCAAGCTATCCTTCTACTGGAAAAAGAAAGAACTCCCTAAAATGTTCAAAATGAACATACTTAAGCCAAACTGCAACCAACAACCCACACAAGTCCTTCTAGAAACCCTAAGTCGGATGAAACACAAAGGCCAAAATAGAAGCTTCTAAAAACACTCCAAAAGGTCCTCCAAATGCAAAAAAGTCAAGTCATGACTTGACCCACCAGAAAAGCATGAAAAAAACCTCCAAAATGGCCCTCTTTCCTCCAAATCAGTCAAATACATCCTCCCACACTTTCTCCATGTTGACAAGTCATCACCAAATCTATCACATGTTGCTTAAACTATTTTGACCCACACTTTTGGTGTGCAAACTTGTCTCTAACCACACTGATAGGGTAGGGTTGGCCGAGACAATCACTGTCCCATGCTCTGGGTCACTCCTAGGAAAACCCCTTTGGTGTTACTCTCCACCTTCTTAACCTATAGGTCCTAAAGCTTGTTAGGCACCCTTGGTTCTCCTAGCCAACCCTACTATCATCTACATACACCTAACCAAGTCAATCTTGGTGCTTACTCCTCTATTCTCTCCTTGGCCCTTAATCTTCCTAAAGGCCAACTAACTCTCCAAACCTTACCAAATTGTTGCAGGGGCATGTGGTGTCTTCTATAGCTTCAAAACCATCCCTCCATGGTTCTTGATCAGTCACAAGCCTTCAAATCTCCATCGCTTCCCTCAAACCGTAGTCTAGGGTTTAAGAAGGGCTAGTAGCCCTTGAGCCCCAATGAGGCCTCTTAACCTGAGAAGTTAGGCTATAACTCCAATCCTACTGAGGTTCATCACAAACTTAATTTTGAGACCCTAGTTCAATTTCCAACCTCTCAAGGAATTTTGGGGTTTTGGGCCTTCACAGGCCGTACACAACCCTATTTTTGTGGGAATTAGGGCTATTTAGGCCTTTTCTTGGATAGTCAGTGATCTGTCTGCCTCCTTCAACCACCAAATGATTTGGTGAAGACTTTTCCTTCCTACCAAACCTTTTCCAAGACCCCTACATCCACTACACACCTTGGGTTGCAAATGAATTGATACCCCTGCAACGTTAGGGCTTGGTTTTTGATTGTCTTCCCTAACTGGACACTGTCAAGCTCGCCTAGGGAAGGTCTTTCACCATTTATCCATGCTTCCTACAATCTCCTAACACTATCCTATATACAAGCATGGAGCTTAGCCTCATTTCCCACAAGCTATACACCTGGTATAGTGGAAAACAAAGGTCTAAGACTCCATGAATAACAGTCTACCAAGTTGATCAACAAATAAAGAAAACAAAACCTACTAAGAACAATACTATGCAACGATGAAACAACACCACCAATGACCACACAAAGCTTGTAAGATAGATGCCACACGTTTCACACACTGGTCAAAGCCTGAAATACTCCATTAACACACAAATAAGCACTAAAACCAGAAAATTGCAACAAACTCAATGCTCTTCCATATGAACAGTAAACACAAACTGATACAATGCTTTTTCCAACCCTAAATCCAGTTCAAGTCTCTTATTTTAAAGGTTCCTAGGTGGTTACATCTTCCCTTGGTCGGACATAACCACCCAATTAGGCCAAAATTGCATAATTGCAACAATTTGGCTTTATTTCCCAAAATCTAGTGATTCCTAATGAAAACCAATTGAGAAACCCATTCACTCCACCATTCACTACTGATCACCCTTCATTCTAACATCTTCTAACATCACTAACTCAAAACAAAAATGGTCAACATGACCTTGAAGTTTAAAAACTCAAAATTGCTTCCTAGGCTTCCAAAATTGCCTAGTGTTTTCCAATGCTCTCTAGGTGCTCCTGCACCATTCTCCCCCTCTCAGCCCAAACACTAAGAAATGGAAGGAGAGACCAATGACAGGTCAATACCAAACTTTTGGAATTGATCTTCTTGTACCCATGTAGCTTCTGATGCATGGTTGTTCTTCCACTTGAAAAGGTGCTCCATGTACACCTTGTGCCTTGTAGACTTTTGCACTCTAGACTCCAAGATCTTCTCTGCCCGAGGCTTATCTTGACTAGGTAAGGAGACATTGCTGATGTCCTTGAAGATCTCCTGACTGTTCTGATCCACATCATTGACTGTCCCCTTATACTTGATCAAATCAGCTACATTGAACATTGGTGAGATTCCTAGATCGGTAGGTAACTCCACCTTGTATGCATTCTTGGCATACTTGGCCAATATCTTGCATGGACCCACTCTCTTCATCTGCAACTTGGTTGACAGTCCCTTTTACAACCTTGATTTGTTAAGGTGGACCATAACATAGTCCCCTACTTGAAATTGCACATCTTTCCTTGACATATCTACCTTCTCTTTCAATTTTTGTGTAGTCTCGGTGACTGTCCTCTTGACCTGCTCTTGAATCTCCTTCATGGTCTGACTGAAGTCTTCTATATGTCCACTTCTTTGTTCCATAGTTCCAAGATCTATGAGCTCACATATGCCTCTTGGGTGCATCCCATACACAACCTCAAATGGACTCTTCCTGTGGTTCGGTTCACACTGTCATTGTAAGCATACTCAACTTGTGAGATAACCATGTCCCATGTCTGTCCATACTCCTTAGTTAGGCACCTTAGAAGATTACCTAGCACCCTGTTAACCACCTCTGTTTGACCATCGGTCTGAGGATGGTAAGCTGATCCAAATGACAGATTTGTACCCAATCTACTCCAGAGAGTCTTCCAAAAGTGACTCATGAACTTCACATCCCTGTCTGAAACAATACTCAAAGGTAGTCCATGGATCCTTACTACCTCCTTGAAGAAAAGATGAGCTATGTAACTAGCATCATGAGTAGTCTTGCAAGGGATAAAATGACTCATCTTGCTAAATCTGTCCACTACTACATAAACACTATCAAAACCAGTTTTGGTCTTAGGAAGGCCTACCACAAAATCCATGCTCACATACTCCCATGGTCTGTTTGGAATGGGTAGGGGTTGGTACAAACCAACATTACTAGATCCTCCCTTAGCTTTCATACACACAACACATTGTTCCACATATTTCCTAACATCTCTTGCCAACTTAGGCCAGTAATAGAATCTTTGCACTAGTTCTAAAGTCTTATTTATGCCAAAATGTCCACTAAGACTGCCATTATGCTTTTCCTGAATCAGATATTCCTTCATTGACCCTCTTGGAACACATAACTGATTTCCCTTAAACAATAACCCACTTTGCGATGTATACTCTGGGTATTGACTATGGAAATGGTTCTCAAAGTTAGAACATACCTTATAGACCTCTGAAAAGTCTTCATCCTATCCATATAGATCCTTGAAACTCTCTATGCCAATGCTCTTGATCTGTATCTCTTGGACTGTTAACAATCTCCTGCTTAGTGCATCTGCCACTTTGTTTAGCTGTCCCTTCTTGTGCTTGATGGTGAAGGTAAAAGCTTGGATATATTCCATCCATTTCAAATGCCTATTACTTAACTTCTCTTGAGTGTTGATAAAACTAAGTGCCTGATTGTCAGTAAAGACTACAAACTCCTTGGGTAGAAGATAATGCCTCCATTTCCTAAGTGATTGAACCAAAGCATAAAGTTCTAAGTCATAGGTTGAATACTTCTTCTTTGCTTCATTGAGCTTCTCACTAAAGAAGGCTATAGGTCTGCCCTCTTGACTTATCACTCCTCCTATTGCCACTCCACTTGCATCACATTCCACAGTGAACAACTTGTCAAAAATAGGTAATACGAGAATAGGTTGAGTTGCCACCTCGTGTTTTAGTTTCTCAAACCCTTTCTCAGCTTCTTGAGTCCACAAAAACTTAGTTTTTAAACCACCCTTGATTGTATCTAAGACTGGTGCACATATGCCTCTAAAATTCCTTATGAATTTCCTATAAAATTGAGCTAATCCATGAAAACTTCTTACCTCTGTCCCTGTGGTTGGTGTAGGACAGTTTAGGATAGCTTCTACCTTGCTTGGATCCATCTTTAATGATCCCTTGGACACTACAAAACCCAAATAGACTAGCTCTTGCTTAAAGAACTCACACTTCTCTAGATTGATTGCCAACTTCTCCTCTTGCAACCTTCTAAGAACCAACTCCACATGCTTCAAATGCTCTTCTGCTATCTTGCTGTATATGAGGATGTCATCAAGGTATACCACCACAAATATCCTTGTAAAGTCCTTGAGTACTTCATTCATGAGCCTCATGAATGTGCTAGGGGCATTAGAGAGACCAAATGGCATAACTCTCCACTCATATAACCCATCATTTGTCTTAAAAGTTGTCTTCCACTCATCACCATCCTTAATTTTGATTTGATGGTATCCACTCTTGAGATCCAACTTAGTAAAGTACTGAGCACCTCCAAGACAATCCATTAAGTCTTCAATCCTAGGGATAGGGAACCTATATCTGATTGTGATTCTATTTATTGCTCTAGAATCAGTACATAACCTCCATTTACCTCCTTTCTTGGTTGCTAAAACCACTGGTACTGCACATGGGCTGATGCTCTTTTGAATCAATCCTTGATCCAACAACTCTTGCACTTGTCTAGCCACTTCTAGGTTCTGATCTAGTGTAAGCTTATAAGTTACTTTGTTAGGTAATGAAGCTCCAGGTATGAAGTCAATTTGATGACTTATGGCTCTCTTTGGTGGTAGAGTTGCAGGTGTACCATCACTAACTATACTCTTATAACTGTCAAGTAACTTCTAGATTGCTTTCGGTAGGACTGTATTTTCAGCCTTATCTTCCTCTTTAGGTTGTAACACAACCACACATCCTTCATTCCCTTGATGTAGGTTGTTAAGGAACTCTTTACCACTGCTCAACATGATGTTTGGTGTCTTTGACTATCCTTCCTCTTCTAACAGTGACTGCAACTTAAAAGTCTTCCCATCCTTCTTGAATGAGATGGTGTTCTCTTTCCCATCATATATGACACTTCTGTCATACTTCCATGGTCTTCCCAATAGTAGATGGCATGCATCCATGGGTAAAACATCACAAAATAACTTGTCCTTGTACCTCCAATGGAAAAATCCACCTTTACTTGCTCATTTACTAAAACACTCTGCCCCTTGTTTAGCCATGTGACCTTGTAAGGGTTAATATGGGGTACCTTCTCCAATTTTAGTTTCATTACTACCTCCTCTGATATGATATTGTTTGTTGAACCTAAATCTACTATGACTTTGCACACTTTTCCAAGTATCTTGCATCTTACTCTAAATAAAGCTCTCCTTTGTTTTGGTTCTTCCTTGACCGGTTGTCTGATCAGGACTCTATTGAACATCAGATTCTCTCCTACCTCAGATTCAATATGACTGACCTTAGATGACTTAGGACTCATGGTGTCCTCTTGTGCATAAGCCACTCTCTTTTCATTGCTTGATGAAGATGCTTTCTCTGGGCATCTATAAGTAGGATGGCCTACTTGACTACAATGGTAGCATTTCATGTTTGCAAAATAAGAATTGCTCTTGCCTACCCCTCTTCCTCTATTTGAACCTCCTTGAGGTCCTCTACCTCTATTATATCCTCCTCTTGAAGGTGTTTCATTGCCCTGATATGTGGATTTAAACTCTCTTTGGTTCCTTTGGTCATTGCCTCTACCTTGGTAACCACCACGCTGTCCTCTTTGATCTATTTGATCTCTGCCTTTGCCTCTACCCTTAGAAGCCTAATCTTGCTTCCTCTTGCTTCTTTCCTCAATCTTTATGGCCAACTGATAGCATTGGTGTACTGTCTTAGGACTTAAAAGAGCCATCTCCTCTTGAATGTTCCACTTCAAGCCATTAAGGTATCTAGCCACCTTGAGACTCTCATCCTTTGTCACATTAGACCTCATGCAAAGTTTTTGAAACTCCTCAGTGTAAGTGTTTACATCTTGTTCTCTTTTCCTTAAGCTTTTCCTCTTCTTGTGTAACTCAATCTCATAGTCATCTAGCATATATGCTTCTCTTCTCTTGGCAACCATTCCCTTCCAAGTAGAGATAGGATGTTTACCTTCTTTTTCCCTCTCTGTCTGAATGAATTTCCACCATGTCAAGGCAGAACCTCTTAGTCTTGACTTGGCCACCTTTACCTTCTGTGCCTCAGTGACTCCATCACATTCAAAATGGTTTTCCATTCCCTCTATCTAATCAACAACTAAGTCAGCTTCCATTTTTCCACTAAATAGTGGTATGCCTTCAAGTCCTTTTCCACTGAACGCCTTCAATGCCTTCAAGAGAGGCTCTTCCTCCAAAACAGGGTCAGGTTCAGGGATCTTGTCTTCCTCTGCAACCTTTTCTTCCTTTGGTATTTTTCCTTCCAACTTCACATTGTTCAATGCTTTCTCAAGTTGCTCTATTCTTTCTTTTAACAACTTATTGTCTTCCTCTTGCTCTTCAACCATCTTGGCGAACTCTGCATTTGTCACCATGATGGATGAATCACTTGACTCAATATCTGACATACAAGATTCTTCCCAAATCTTTTGCTTGCTTTGATACCAATTTGATAGGGTAGGGTTGGCTGAGACAATCACTGTCCCATGCTCTGGGTCACTCCTAGGAAAACCCCTTTGGTGTTACTCTCCACCTTCTTAACCTATAGGTCCTAAAGCTTGTTAGGCACCCCTGGTTCTCCTGGCCAACCCTACTATCATCTACATACACCTAACCAAGTCAATCTTGGTGCTTACTCCTCTATTCTCTCCTTGGCCCTTAATCTTCCTAAAGGCCAACTAACTCTCCAAACCTTACCAACTTGTTGTAGGGGCATGTGGTGTCTTCTATAGCTTCAAAAGCATCCCTCCATGGTTCTTGATCAGTCACAAGCCTTCAAATCTCCATCACTTCCCTCAAACCGTAGTCTAGGGTTTAAGAAGGGCTAGTAGCCCTTGAGCCCCAATTAGGCCTCTTAACCCAAGAAGTTAGGCTATAACTCCAATCCTACTGAGGTTCATCAAAAACTTATTTTTGAGACCCTAGTTAAATTTCCAACCTCTCAAGGAATTTTGGGGTTTTGGGCCTTCACAGGCCGTACACAGGCTCAACCCTATTTTTGTGGGAATTAGGGTTTTTTAGGCCTTTTCTTGGACAGTCAGTGATCTGTCCGCCTCCTTCAACCACCAAATGATTTGGCAAAGACTCTGCCTTCCTGCCAGACCTTTTCCAAGACCCCTGCATCCACTACACACCTTGGGTTGCAAATGAATTGATACCCCTGCAACGTTAGGGATTGGTTTTTGACTGTCTTCCCTAACCGGGCACTGTCAAGCTCGCCTAGGGAAGGTATTTCACCATGTATCCATGATTCCTACAATCTCCTAACACTATCCTATATACAAGCATGGATCTTAGCCTCATTTCCCACGAGCTATACACCTGGTATAGTGGAAAACAAAGGTCTAAGACTCCATGAATAACAGTCTACCAAGCTGATTAGCAAATAAAGAAAACAAAACCTACTAAGAACAATACTATGCAATGTTGAAACAACACCACCAATGACCACACAAAGCTTGTAAGATAGATGCCACATGTTTCACACACTGGTCAAAGCCTGAAATACTCCATTAACACACAAATAAGCACTAAAACCAGAAAATTGCAACAAACTCAATGCTCTTCCATATGAACAGTAAACACAAATTGATACAATGCTTTTTCCAACCCTAAATCCAGTTCAAGGCTCTTCTTTTAAAGGTTCCTAGGTGGTTACATCTTCTCTTGGTCGGACTTAACCACCCAATTAGGCCAAAATTGCATAATTGAAACATTTTGGCTTTATTTCCCAAAATCTAGTGATTCCTAATGAAAACCAATTGAGAAACCCATTCACTCCACCATTCACTACTGATCACCCTTCATTCTAATATCTTCTAACATCACTAACTCAAAACAAAAATGGGCAACATGACCTTGAAGTTTGAAAACTCAAAATTGCTTTTTAGGCTTCCAAAATTGCCTAGTGTTTTCCAATGCTCTCTAGGTGCTCCTGCACCACACACTTTATGACTTCAACACATGTTTTTTATATTTTGCATTAAAAAGAATATTTAAACTCAAGTGATTTATAAATTATCACTTAAGCTAAATGTTTTACATTTTTCATAATAAATGCAAAACAATAATCACCTCAAACACCCTCCTTGAAATACATCAATACTATCACTCCAAATGTTTGAAAAATATTTGAGCCAAACTCACACCCTGCATTATATGGCTATATTGAAAAAGTGATTTTATCAATTTCACTTGGTCAACATTCTAAATCTCCAAATGAATGCAAAAGGGGCCAATGGTTCGGCCTATGTGATTGATCAAGGAATTTTTTTTTTAAAGTCTTTGAAAGACTTAGCATCCTCAAAAATCAAAAGGAGACAAAAGGATGTGTGGCTTTAAAAAATGAAGCATAAGGAAAAAATTTCCTAAGGCAATAAGGGGACCATCGACCACACAACACATTAAAATGTGTTTCAAAATTTTAAAAGAATGGTAAAAATTCCCATCGGCCATTTCAAACATATGGTTTTAACCCTAACAAAACAATGAAGCAAAGCAAAAGTAACACTTCATTCTATCAAGCTTCTGGAGGAACCTTTCCTGTCACCATGGGGTTTGATTGCTTGCACAAACTATGGAGATTTTGACTGACTTATTGATGAAAATTGTGGTTTCCACATTGGAAACAACAGGTAATTGATTTTTTGAGCAAGAATCTATGTTTTTGACACCATTTGAAAGCCATTTGAGGTGTAAAGGCCATGGCCTGTAGAATGTTTCTGATCATTTTGTTGTTTCATTATTTCCTATGATGATTCCTTTGCCTCTCACATCTGCCATGACTGACTTTCTAAAGCTCCATGGGTGAAATCAACTGGCATATTTCAATAAAAATAAAAGTTCAATCTAAGGTGAGCTTTTGGCTGATTTCATCCTGCTTTCCTTCTTTATTTTTTGCAAGCTTGTTGCTCATTCTTCAATGGCCCACATCCATAACTCAGCCTTAAGCTCTAACTATAGCAAACATATGAGCATTCCTCTATATTTTTGGGTTTTGAATCTCATTTTGAGCTCAGCTTCTATAGACTCCATGGCTCTGTGTTACATATCTTGGCTCATAGTTTCGTACAAAGCTTTGTCAATATTTTGTAGGGGAAAAGTTTGCTCGAGCTCCTCTATTTTCACAATTTGCTTTCATTATAGACTTATATGAAATATTTTGTGCATATATTTTATATTCTCATGAATAAAAGCCCAGATATAGGCTTCTAAGAGTGTAGAAAATAATGTATACTCTATAGAATTTAGGGTTTCTAAACCCGCGCCTTCCAATTGCCTTCATGCAAAAATTAGTGCCTCAACCTCTGTTTTAATGTGCTCCATTTCACTCTTTGTGGTAGACAATGCTGCATGAACTTCACTATACAAATTCTTGTAGAGAAGAATTGCAACATCTCTTTCCTTGGTTGCAAACTCAAAGTCATCTCTCAACCTATTAATGAGTTCCTGCAATTTAGAGATTACCCCTTTTGACTCTCTCTTCTTTTCTAGATCAGAGAGGTTCACATTTTTGTAATATGTCCCCTGCAACTAGTCAGATTTTGCAATAATGATAGTCATACATGGACCACCTTCTGCAACATGGATGCCTCTTAATATAGAACATATGTCAGACAACTTTGACACCTGTGCTTCATAATTTGCAACATCAATTTCCCAATAATAACATTCAACCAAATTGGAAACCTTGCAAAGGAAATTCATGGATACTAGGAATAATAGGCCCCATTCTAACTTGAGAACACTTATTGCAATATGTATATCCATCATATAAAGGACAATAGTCATCTGTTGTTGATGGTTATGTAAAGAATGTTGTTGGTACTACTGATGTATCATCTGCACCATCAAAGCATTGTTGTCTGTATTTAGTTCTGCACTGTCTTTGTAGTGAAAAGGCCATAGCTTCATATCACTTTTCACTGACTATCATGTATTGCTACTGTCGCCAGTGTATGATATTCTTTGAACTTGTAGGTGCTAAGTGACTTCATTGTCATGTTGCAGGGGTTTTCATGGTTTTCAACTATTTGTCATCATCTCTCCTTCAAGTCTTGAAATAGTATCACCATCAACCATCAACCTATTTAAGCTCTACATCCTTGAACTTATTGCCACTACATGGAGCCATTCAACTCACTGTGATAGTGATTTCAATGTCACAATATTTTTAGTTTGTCATCTTATTGACATTGCTATTATACTATCATATAGTTTTTGATCACCAAATGATTTCTATTCCATCTGTCACCCAAAATCAACTAACCTTTAAAACATCGCCCTTGGCTCATGAAATTACCCTCCTATTCCTGACATTTCAATTACCATGTGAATCACATCCTAAGAATGGAAACTGCATTCCTATGGCTGTGATGTAAGTGACATAGAATAGGTCCAAATATTCCTGTTTATGAAGGAACTAGCAAGATCATAAGCAACAAGGCAATGAATGCCAAAAATTATAGGCAAATGTTTCCATGCAACCCAACTCCATTGTATCCATGTCAAGTCCAGAAAGAGTTTACTATACAAATTGTTCTCCTGCTCTAAGACTTGCTTCCCTTGACCTTCCCTTCTACATAGAAAAATGAACTCCCAGTAAACATGGAGCTAAGATGAGGTTTAAGAAAATGTAGAGTGAGTTCTACCTCTGTTACTTTCATGGTGCCTCTTGTTTACTCCATTTTAGGTTCTAGCCCAATGGCAGTAGCACAACTAAAGCTGTTTATATTCTCATTCTTTTGCTGGAATTTAGGATGTTGATTTGATATTTTTGTTGAAAGATTAGACATGTTCTGAGCAGACACTAAACAAGGTTTAGGCTGAATCTTCTTATCCATTTCACTTGTGCTATAATGACCACTAAACATATCAAGCATGCTGGGATCTTGAGCCCTCAAATTAGGTGTATTAAAGTGGTCTTGAAAAGGATTTGTAGTACTTATCTGCATCTTCTCTCATTTATAAAGTTCTCACTTTTGGGGCTAACTGCTCCATCCAAACATAACAAGGACTTTGTACATGGCATTCCCCAATGAACACTATTGTAGGATGATGGTACTTGTACATGACAACCATTTGCATTTTCATGTTGACCACAATCAGTTGTCCTCTTAACTTTTGTAGTAGCCTCATCAGATTCACTTGAATAATGTTTATGTTTTTCTCTTTCTACTATGAAAAGAAGGTATAATATTGCAGCAGCAAGGAATGTTTCCATAATAGCAATAGCAATAATTATTCTTAGTTACATAACTGCTTCTTTCATGAAATGAGAAGTCACTTTTATTATGATTGTGGGGCTAACAGTATACATGATGAATGACCGTTGTAAAGAATATATTTCATAGAAAAATGAACTTACTTGTTGATAAGCATATGCCCCCTTCTGATTTTGGCTATTCAATATCCTCATATCATGCCTCCTGCTTGCTGTTTTACCCTATTTCTATAACTATCTTCTTCATGTTATGTGGTAGTCATGATTGTTTTATGGCCACTAAAAGAGACTAGCAAAAATGTCCCTTCTCATTCATTTCATAGGTCATGAAAACTACCACCATTTTGTGAAATACAAACATATTCACCTTGTATAGTGATATTTGTTGTTCATTGCAATACCTCCAATGCTGATTGCAAGGGGGCAGATCCTTCACCTTGTGCAATTACCTTGCTGCCCTGTTTCATAAGAGGTAGCATGCATTTATGATTGTTGTTCACATGCACTTGTACCATTGTGATGCTTGCTATCTTACATGAATTTGCTGCCAGATTCCACCACACTTGCCTCCTTTTGATCATGTGTGATACATAACTGCCTTCCCACTTTGATCCTAGTGGGAAAACACATGTCCCCTATGTCGGTGACCTAAAAGCTCACCGTCCTATGTGATGTGTGGCTGTCCAATAGGGTCAAGGTCAGGAGGCAGCATGACAATACTCTAGAATTCTCTCTCATTATTTAAGAGATGCATAATTGAACTTGATGCATATTTTGAATCTGATAATGAAAGTTGATCAATTGGCATGATTCCATATTAATTTAATGCATTGATAACAGATAAATCTTTGATCAAGTCGCTCAATTTCCTTTTTCTTTCAAAGCATGCTGAGCTCTACCCTTGTGGGAGCCACATTTAACCCACATGCTATCATTTAATCTGTTAATGGAACAGTAACCAAACTTGTCCTAAATTTGCACATGAATTAAACAGTTAGAAAATAAATGCATATGTTGGATGTGTTTAATGACTTCATTACTTTCTGGGACATCCAAGGTTTGCATGCTTGTTTAATGCACTTATCGATCAATTTATACATGCACAAGTAGGTGTGTATGTAAGGATTGAATATTTCATTGCTTAGAGCTTCACTCTAACATCATGCCTTTTTTCAGAAGTAGGGTGAGGGGCACTACAGAGCTAGGGAGGACATAAGTAGCTCGGGGCAACAACAGAGAGCAGCCGGGCAACCTGCAACTAGTCATTCTTAGGCAATGACTGGTTCCATTCTTATATGCACATTGTTGTTTCTTTTACTTATTCATGTATGAATTGCTTCATATGCTCATTGAATAAGAGAGTTAGTCCCTTGGCTTGTGAGGGACATGTACATTTCAAGATTATCAATAAAAGACTACATTTGTATATCTATGATTCTCTTTCTCATTTGCTATAATGCACCATTGAAATGACAAAATGTAATCTACTTTATTTGACAATCACTCCATGCATATTGAAACTAGCAGTTTTATAGTTTATCTTTAAATGTTTAAACAACATGAAAAGAAAAAACACTAGGTTACCTGATTTTAGCTGAAAGCTAAAAATTAGGTAACACTCCTATCAACTCCTCTACAATAATCTTGGTATTTCTCCAAGAATTTTTTTTCATGGTGTCCCAATCTAGAACAACATCCTTGCCCAATCCCATAAACCATCTTGGGGCAACACATTTTAGAGTAGCAAGGAATAACTTAAGCTTATGAGCATCATTTGTATAGTCATAGCTCCTGCATAGGACATCAAACTCAAACAAGAATGTGTTTCGATCTTTAGTCACCAACCCATAAAATATTGGTAATGTTGAAGGAGGGATATTCTTTAGCATAGTAGCCCTTTCTTGGTTGGTAATTAGAAATTCAAAGGTCACATGTTTAGGTGGATCATCCACTATTGCATTGAACCCATTGTTTGGGAAGTCCCCTCTTTATTCTCAATAGATGTTGGTGAAAGGGAAGATTATTCTTTAGTAGTACCCTCATTTTGAGAACTATGGTCACCAATATCTACTTTAGCTTGTTGGCTCGTTGAGGGAAGGAATCTTCCCAAAGAGTCTCTCTGTCTCTACATACAATAGCTATGACTTTGTATGGCAACATATCCTACATAATGTTAGTAGAATGCTCTGGTATTTGATAAGAGTAAACCTAATAGTCCTAATACTGAAAGGAAATTATAACTAGGAAAGCTTGAGAATGAAAGAAACCAATCTCTGAGAGTAGCACCATCCTCGAAAATGGTTCCAAAAATGTAGAGTCCCGACTACTGTCTAGTAAACTTGGTGGTGATCACACAATTCAAAGGGAAAACCTAGCTGAATAGTCCACTTAACATTTGGAAAGACCATTGAATTATCAACCAGGGCTAGTAAACTTGTGATGGTGCTAGAACTGTATGTGCTTTCAAAGATTGGAAACTACCTAAAATAATCTGATAAAGATAATACAGTTGTTGGAAAATCATAAACTACAAAAGAATAAAGCAAGCAAAGTTGTTCCTATGGCTACGGGTACCTACAGTATAAGACTGTAGTTAAATACTGTTCAAAATTTAATGCTGAGAACTAATTAAATTGATGATTAATCCTATTCTACACTTCATAGTACAACTCTAGCAATTACAATATGACTTATGAAATGGATATTGTTCATGCATCCATTAATGATTTAAAACAAAAGAATTTTCTATCACAAATTGCATTTATGAAGTAACAACAAAATCGAAATGAAATAACTAAAAAGAAAGGAGTGAAGGATAGTTACCTTGAGTGGCCCTTCCTCAAGTAGCTGTCTTCACTAAACTAAAACCAAATCTAGCTCTTAAGATTCATCACAATCATAGCAACTCAAATTCATCATTGCACAAATTCAAAATATCATATAAGATTTTGATCAAAGATCTTATTCATGAAATCATCATTGCACAATAAACTTAGTTTGTGTTCAACTAAAAATTGAAAGAGTATTTGATTACTAATAGAAACTGATTAACTAAAAAACTGACTAGCTAACCTAAGACTCAACCAACATGCTGTACATATAGGCATGGGGGAGTTTATTCAATCGAGGACTCAAAACTGAAACCTTTAATGACAACTCCCTAGATTTTAGAGGGTGATAAAGATTTAGTTAACTCTAAATATGACTAGAAGAGAAGAAGAATCAAAATTAGATTACAACTCTTCTTGTAACAGACTGAAATGCAGAACACTCAAAATCAGTTCTATTTTAGAATTTCAATTGTAACAGGAATATTCCTTCTTTTTTCTTTTATTAATTTTCATAATGATGAATCATCTTCTCCATTAAATGTCTTCATGCACTATAGTCATCATGTTTAGTCTATTTTGGAAATTCCCTGTTTTTGCTATGTAGGAACTCCTTTGGTTGCGGGCTCCATGTTGTAGTTGCCACGGGCTACAATACCTCCTCTGGTTGCAAGGGGTTAGTTCACAAAATATGCATGCATACTAACTAACATGATTAAGAATAGATATCCAATTGAAATTCATACATATTCACACATAAATTATGCATTAACCATCACATCATAATTATACTTCCATAAAATTAAACTAGGTTTAGGGTTTGCATAATAGGTATCAAAGATAGCATAATGTATGAACAAGTATAGGAGAAATGTCTTGGTAATGTCTTTGAGCATATATAAAAGCTATAAAAACTAACTATTATCTAGACCCATCAGAGTGTTGTGGAGATTGAGAAGATTTTGCATCCTCTAGCACAACTCAATTTTCACATGGAGTCTGCACTAATAGAATTGAGCGATATCTCTTTCAAAGATATGATCAATTTGGACTAGGTATTCGAGGATTTTCAAGCATAGGTACAACCCTCAAAGGTGGATTGGGCACCTTTGCAATCCACACTCCCTAAGCTATGAGGCCACATGTTTTTCTTTTTACTTTTAATTTTTGATGCAGAACCAGAGTTTTTTGAAAGTTCATGCCTTTGTAGGAATAGGCACCTACAGAGGTTGCTAGGACTATAGATTTTTAATCTCCTATAGCTCGTGGTCGATCTCTTTCTTTGAGATTCTTTGCATTTCAATTCATTCATGTTTTTGGGATGTTTGAACGCATGGAGGTTGCTAGGACTATAGATTTTTAATCTCCTACAACTCGTGGTTGATCTCTTTCTTTGAGATTCTTTGCATTTCAATTCATTCATGTTTTTGGGATGTTTGAAAGCCTTTCCTTTTGTTTATGGATTGTTTCTAAGCGGCTCATGAACTTATATATAATTCTTTGCATATTCGCTGTCAGGGAGTGCCACATGCCAACATGGCGTGGTTTCTAGCAAGACCACAACCTTTTATTTTTGTAAATGTGCACGAATGTGCCATGTGGTGGTGTTGATGGTCAAAACAACACAACAACATTAAACAAAATATTACTATTCTATTTCTCCTGAAAGAGAAAGATAACACATGGAGATCTAACTCCCAAGGTCCTGGTAATTGGTTCTCAAGTATGCTGATTTCACTCAGTGGTTGATATAACTGTAATGTTCAAGGGGCCTTTGCTGGTAACAAAGAACAAGAATGCATAGCATCAAGTAGTCTACATTTTGGGGGGTTTTAAATAAAAGAAAAAGATAAATCAAAGCTTTAAATCAAAGTGTAGACACATAAAAATGGCCTCAACTTGTAAATCATATTTTTCTATGACGACCACACTTCTCCCTCACATAATTCAATTATCTAATCATGTCCATTCCTCCATGATTATTTAAATAAATAAATTACGTTTATTTATTTAAATGTGTCACTGATCAATCCTTATTTCCTCCATAACATTATCATTTATCCTTGAATCAAATAAACTTATTTATTTATCCCACATTTCATCCCACCAAATAAATAATTAAAACAGTTATTTATTGTCTTTTGTCTCATTCCCATTTATGAATTAAACCATTATTTAATTCATAAGTCAACATTCCTCCATAAATTAAATAATTTATATTATTCCAACTACCTATTTTTCTCCACCATTGATTTGATTATCTCCAATTAAATCTCAACCCTTCATTTCAAGGTTTGCCCTAACTTTGACCTAATGTTGCCCTAACCCTAATCCTCCTTATGACATTGATTCTTGGCCTTTGATCTTAGGGCTTCACCAACTTTTAATCTTGGCCATCCATTCTCAATTTGAAATTCTTTAAAAGGCCCATTTTCAAGTCATTTTGAACACAACAAGAGTTATACACAACATGCTTGAGAGCTTTTGAGTACTTGAGCATACATATTACTTCTATATTTTGCTTGTCTTTGGCATAGGTTATGGTTGCAATTCAAATTTGAGGGCAATTATATCATTTTCAACAAGATGGAGAAGGCCAATGGAGGTCAACCAATGGAGGCTTGAAGACTAGTTGGACGCATTGATTTTACTAATTTTTCAATAGTGATTTTGCTATACGGCATTGGTCTCAGCTCCTCCACAATCTTCTGCTGGCATTTGACGTTCGCTGCTCTAGATTGGCGTGCTACATCTAGTTTTAACGACTTTGGCAGCAATTTACAGTGGTCCACTTGCAATCTATCTATTATGAGGGCTTGCTGCGTAGTTTTCATTTAAGCTTCAGATTTTACTCTATTTTTTTTTAGTAAAGTTTAAGACTAATCTTACTTTTAAGATTACATTAGAGATTTATATTTTTGTTTAGTTAGATTTAGATTTTTACTATTTTTAAATTTCGTTAGCTTCTAGATTTTTTAAGTTAGTTTCTAATTTTAATTAACTTTTGTAATTAGAATGGTTTGTTTTTTTTAATTAATTTAGAATTAGATTAGTTTCAATTTTTTAGATTTTTTTAAAAATTTAGAATTAGATTAATTTCACATTTTTAGATTTCTTTTAGATTAATTACTTAAGACTAGATTAATTTAGATTTTTTTTTAGATTTTTAGTTTTTAAGATTTTTTTTAGATTCTTAGATTATATTAATATTATTATTATTTTTTTGAAATTTTGTTTTGATTTTTATTAGATTAATTTCAATTAAGATTAAATTAGTTTAAATTTAGATTTTTTTTTTAATTTAGATTTTGATTAATTTAGCTTAAATAAAATTATCTTTAGTTTAAATTAATGATGGTTTAGATCAATAATTAACTTTAATTTAGATTAATTTTGTTCGTTTAATATTAATTTTTGATGAATTTAGATTAAATTTTTGATTAACTTAGTAAGGTTTACATTAAATTTTAATTGTAGTTAATTAGATTAATGTCCTCTTCTTTTCTTAGTTTAATTATGATTTCGCGACTAATCTTTGACCTCTTTTTTGTAGGTCCGAATATCCATGATTCAAGATTTGCAACGTCAACTTTCGCTTGTCAAAGATTGGAGACTCAAAACTACTAATTGTGTTTTTGCAGGGCTCTCGCTTCAATTTTGCTTTATCTTGAGTGCTTTTTTCACATAGAAGGATTAGTGGGCCTAAAAAGAACTTGCGTGCTTGAGTTGACATCATAAGCTTGGATTAACATACACAAAGTGTTTGATTTGTTTTCCTCACGCTTCAATTTGGATATTAAAATGAACAAATGCTTTCAACTTGTGTAACCTTTGATTCAATAAAAGGAGTATCCTCTCCCCTTGTGCACTTGTGCGATCCTAGGTGCAAGAGAAACTGTTATTGACTCTAGGAACTTGGGCCTTCCTTGGCGGGAAAAAGTACTCACCCCAAGGTGACTCAGACCGACAACGAAGCTCTTTGGTCGAGCTACCCCCAACCGGTATATAAATGTGAATCCTAACGAAAAGTCTAGGATTACGAGTGCGAATGTGTCACACAGACAAAGTAGTACTCCCCAAAACCCTGTCGAGCATAACCTCTTCAGGCTGGAGTGCCTCCTAAATGGAGATTAATCTTTGCCTCATGTGTGGCCACTCGAACGAGGGTCCCGAACTAAATACTTTTGTGTAGTAGCCAAAAACCTTCTATCTGCTAGCGCAGCAACGGTCGTTGTGAAGGCATCCACATCTTCACAGTCTTTAGTAGAGGTGATCGACATGCCATGGGAGTTTTATGGGCGCTGGAAGCTTGGTTGGCCTGAGAAGAAAGTGCATTGTAAGGGGGAGCTCGTGCAACCAAGCTTCTGGATTCACACGCTACGGATATGTGGCTGGGGAAACCTAAGTGGAATCTAGCGGATATTGTCCTGGCCTAACCATAGGATTGTGCTTGTCTTCTTTGTGATTGATTACACATTCAAAACATCATGTTTGCTAAGTGTTTTCTGGATTCTCAAATAGTATACACAACACTCACAAATCTGGAAACGAAACAATCAACTTTAGACAATTTAGACTTTTCATCAAAACATCACAAAACTGAATTCGAATCCAACAATTTTTCCTGCTGTCAAACATATTTTCTAAAAGTCTCTATCAAAAACCAGAACTAAAATTGCTCAAAATTTTCATCATTCAACAATTAGCTTGCATTTTTACCTTAGGTTCAACCTTGTTAATTTTAGTTGCATTCCCTAGGCTTCATAATCATCCTTTCCTACATAGACTTGTCCTTAGGTTTTCATCTTTGCAGACTTTGGATTAGGCCACCTCACCACACTTTGCAAAATAATTGCCTTCAAGAGTAGGTAATCTTGGGACTTAGTTAACAATCTCCTTTTCAGTCATTGTCCTTTTGTGAGAATTTCCAACTCAATAGTCTAGTTAGGAAAACTCACTAGTCATTTTGACCTTGTCACTTAGTTCCTTTAACAAGTCCTTTGATAACCAAAATTAAGGCATAGATTAAGCTTAGAGTGGTTAGGAAAACCTTTCTCCAAATTGCATTCATCTTAGTCCATACTTTGCATATTTTATGCCTAAAAATCCAAAAAAATCCAAAAATATTGTTCACCCTAGTCCTCATTTTGCACCTTGACATTGCATTAGTCACCTTTTTAGTCAACATTATCATCCTAGTCCTCATTTTGCACCTAGTCAATTTTATCACCTTGTATTAATGAACATTGTCATCCTAGTCATCATTATCGCCTTGACATTTGACATCTTTCTTTGGAAATCTTGTCATCTTGCATCAATCATTTCCTTAGGAAAACGTCATAATCACCTTGCATTGTTATCCTTATCACAAAAACACCAAAAAAATAGACTAGTTTTCATAATCATCATCCTCATTTAAGCAATTCTCTTTTATGGTTGAAACTAGGCTTCAAAGAAAGAAAAGACAAATGGAAAACTTTGGACAATACTTCAACACCAACATCCACACAAACACTTATGACATGAACCAAGACATGAATTTTAATGATCCATTTACCAACATGAACATACCATCTTCCATGAACCTGCCAACATCCTCTCAAAATCCATTCGAACCATTCATACAGAGAGACCACAATGGACAAGTATTACCTGACGATCTAGAGGCTGCAACCCAAAATCCTGACGTAGCTTCATTTGTAGAGGACTTGGTCTTGAACGATGCTGACAGATACCTTGCTATGCTTTTAGACCAAGGGGAAAAACTACCAAGAGGTTTTGAAATCAATACCATAAGACCATCTCCAGACAACACGACACAAAATGTGACACCTCAACAAAACATGAACAATGCCTCCAACAATAACACTGTTGTCACCACACAAATTGCTACAAGCACCATCAATGTTACATCTAGTTGCACCATAAGTCAAAACACCTCCAACTCAATCAATGCAACATCTATTGGAGGAACACCCACCATGCCAGAAGCAATATCACAATCCATGCCCGCAATGTCAATAACATCTTCACAAACAGTTGGAACTACTCTTGGATCTACATCACTGGGGGCAAGTTCCTCAAACCCCATATTTGGAACTTCATCTATGACCATAGGGACATCATCATCAAATCCTTATGTTGGAATCTCATTCAACCCCTTTGGAGGAACTAAACGACATATTCTTATTAGAGGTCCTCAACCAAACGTTAACACATCATCATAATTAAACATCAATGCCTCACAAGGACAAAATACCAACATCCCGCATGGACAATTCCAAGGACAAAATACGAACATCCCACATGGAAAATTCCAAGGACAAAATACCAACATCCCACATGGACAATTCTTCCAATATGGACAAAGAACTCAAATGACGCAACAAATGAATACCTTTGGGCACCAAAATAGTCAAGGTTACCATATCCCCCAAATATCGACAAATATGGCTGGATCTCACATCCCCACATATTCATCACAGATCCACACACAACAACACATTCCTCATCAAAATTGGCAATACCAACAATCGCCAAACCAAAACATATCATACATTTCACAAAAACACATGTCACATTCAAACTCGGACATGCTATCACAATCAATGGGGACTCAGGGGATACCCATCACTCCCATGATGTGTGATGCGACCAATAATCCCATAATAGATGCCTTGATAGCTAGAGTGGCAGACCTCCAAAAACAGATGGAAAACATGCAAACATCCAACAAAAAGCCACCAATGTCATATGACCTATGTCCATATCCTTTTGACACAACTTTATACATGCCACCATTTCCTCCTGGGTATGTGACACCAAACTTCACCAAATACAAGGGAAAGACAAATCCTATTGAACACGTTCGAGAATTCACGACCAACTGTATGGACATTGCATATGAACACACTTACTTGATGAGACTCTTCTCCAAGAGTCTAATAGGACCCACACTTGAATGGTTCACCACTTTAAAGGGCATAAAAACATGGAATGAACTTGTAAACAAATTTGTGAAAAATTATGCCTATAACATTGACACAAACACCTCCATCACTAGCTTATGCACACTTACACAAGAAGACGTTGGTGAAAATTTTATCCCATTTTTCCAATGATGGAGAGGCCTAGCAAGTCACTTCCACATAGACATACCTGAAAAAGAGAAGGTTGACATGTTTGTACAAACACTCCTAGGCCCATTGAAAAATGGCTTACGAGTTCATTGTTGTACAACCTTCGCGGACCTAGTCGAATGAGGCGTCCAACTTGAGAAAGTGCTTATTGCTGAGGGAGATTAAAATATGGTCCTAAAAGCAAAAATACAAGTCCACCCACTGACAAGAACAAAGATTGGGTTAAGAATAAACATGTCACCAATGATGGCATTGTAGACGCTAAGGATATCAATGCAATGGGTCCTGTGCTTACCCTTAAAGGGGCTCAACCACAAAATACACAGATGACCACACAAACCCATGCTACCAATGTTGTACAGACAAATCAAAATAACCACGGTAATTAGAATAACCAAAATCAAAGGCAGCCCTGACAACCCAGACAGTTCCCCAGGAGTCACACATACACCCCCTTGGGTGAGCCCATTGAAGAAGTCCTCAAGAAAATCCTTCAAAATGGTGTCATAACACTTGAGGACCCAAAACCATATGACCGAGGGCAGTTTAAACCATTTTGGTGGGATGACAACGCATTTTGTGATTAGCATCAAGCAAAAGGACATAAAACCTCCTCTTGTCGACAACTAAAAAATATGGTACAAGACCTTATCGAGAATCATACCATTGAGATAGGTGGACCACAATTTTCATCTAATTCAGACCATACCATACACAAGAACCCACTGCAGGAACATGGTTCTAGTAACCCTTCCACGTCAAAAGCCAATAACAATAATTGAGCCAACCATGCCCGTATTGCATATGACTATTCTGGTGGACCTATCATAAATCATATTAGAACAATTGTTGAACATGTCAACAAAGTTACTATCAGAAGGGCCCCTGAATGCAATGTCACTACCTGTGGGGGAAAAGTCACCATAGTTGGCCCTCCTCCTCCCGGACAACCAAAGATAACAATAGCTGGCCCGTCTGCCCAACAATCGTAGTCCCATCCATTAACTAAATAGTCCTAGCCTAAAGGACATTTTAACCTCATTGACCAACTTGGGAAGACACCTGCACATATTTCTATACTTGAGTTGCTACATATTTCCCCAACACATAAGGCTATACTCGACAAAACATTACAAGAGTCTTCCGTTCCCCAAGACATTGATGTCAATCAATTTGAGGCCATGGTGGGATATCTTACCGCTCTCCACCATATAAAATTTTTAGACCAAGACTACTCATCATCCAAATCAAATCATAATGATGCCCTTCACATTGAAGTTTTTATCCATAAGCATAAGCTCAGACGAGTGTTAGTAGATGGCGGAGCAGGACTGAACATATTCTCCTTAAAATTGGTTAAGGCCCTAGGATTTTCTGATGCTTGTGTAGATGCTACAAAGAGCATTGTTATCAAGGCATATGATGATGAATAACGTTCCTCTCGGGGCGTAATTACACTTCCAATTCGTATCAGACCAGTCATTGTGGACACCACTTGTCAAGTCCTGGATCTAGAACTTCCATGCAATATTTTACTTGGTCGACCTTGGATTCACGCCTTGAAAGTTGTCCCTTCAATGTATCACCAGTGTTTGAAGTTTCCCTTTGAAGGAATTGAGATTACCATATATGGAGACCCTGACCCATTTCAATATTGTACCAATTTGAGAGGTATCTCAGAGCGCCAAGTGCCTATCAACAGTGAAGCTTCGACATCTTCATCCTCTAAATTCCTTGACCCATCAACACTTGCAAAGCCTCCCACATCCACATCCACTACCACAACATCCAATTCTGTTTCTTCAGAAACCATGACCACCTCCATGACATCTACCACTTCATCCATCACCCCAAGCATCGACACAAGTATTAAGATCTAGGACCAAGGGTGTGGAGAGTATAAGTTGAATATGTCCTATTGCATAACGAGGATGCCCAAGTCTCCCTAGGTCTACGACAAGCCTTGCTTCATGTTAGAGTCAAAAGAAATTTTTAGAGTCCCTCCAAAAATAGTATTCATAAAGTGGGGTGAAATGAGTCAAGAGGACACTGACAACGTGCTATCTTGGATTTATAGAGAACCAGAGGATCCAAATCCCTTGCCAGTAAAAATATATGGTAAAGGATATGACATGATAAAGGAAAAATGCTACGATGGAATTAGTGGCCTCGAAAAACACAAGACAGGAAGGCGAGAACCTCTAGCACCTAAAGGAAGACCTAAACATCTTGGGTTAGGGTTAGGGCCATGAGAATTTGGTGATCCTAGTACCAATGCACTTTCTAGCGAGAGAGTAAATGCTTCATATTGTGTCGAGATAATTAAAGATCCCCTTTATGAAACTGACTCCCACGAATGGGAATTTGGCTCCCAACGATCCCTGAGTGACTGTTTCCTTGAGGAATTGTTCTGCAAAGCAGGAGAGCCTACATTTGAAGAGAGATTTTGGAAAATGTTCAAAATTGACCCAACACCAAATAGCACCAAGTCCGGATCCTCTTCTACTCCCATTGACCATAATCCCGACATACTCGTCTACCCTGTTGAACCTAATGACCATCATTTAGATTCATTTGAATTGCTACATGACACTACTAAACCTGACTCCACTCCCTTTGTTCCTTACTTTGTTGATGAGTGTGAATCAAGCGAGGTAGAGTACTGGATAGAATCTGACATAGAGCCTAACGATGACAATTTTATCTTTAACCTCTCTGAATCCGTCAGCATGCTTTCCGTGTCCTACCCACCATTCACCAATAATGATGATGGTATTTCCTTAGTCTACCCACAACTAATCCATTGGGATCAACAAGGCCCACCAGTTATGGACATATTTCAAAATGATGAGGCCATTGCAGAATTCATGGGACTGCGTGAGTGTATACCAAGTGGAGACCACAAGGCTGGATTTTCCATTGACCTAGATTGTGCCGCTTAATTTGGGGAGACTACTCCATCCTCTAGTCGCAAAATGAAAAATAAAAATAAAGCAAAAAATGACACATCTTTAGGTGAAAACCAAAAGGTAGCTTCTGACGATAAAAAAGTAAAAATAAAGAACATATCTGAAGGTGAAAACCTCTCTGAGGCACCTAAAGATGGAGGACTGGACCTTCTCCCCGTAACTCAAGAAAAATCGGCCATGCTCATAGAGGACACTATGGAAGTAAACATATCTACAACAAAAGATCCTAAGATGGTCCTCTTCGCGACATCTTTGACAGAGGAAGAGAAACCCGAGTTCCACAAATTCTTTTCAGAGCGTAAGGTCAACTTTGCATGGTCTTATGCCGATATGCCTGGGTTGGATCCAAAAATTGTCTTGCACCATTTGCCATTATTTCCAGATGCCAAGCCAAAAAGAAATCAAAACAAAATTTTAAAAATCTAATAAAAAATATTTTTAAAATTCCCAATAGTCATCCAATAGATTATCATCCACTAGTAGCAGACTTTCCAGATGAGTTAATCTTTCATACAAAACCTAAGTCACCATGGAGGCTATATTTTGATGGATCTCATACTAATCATGGCTCAAGGACAGGAATATTGTTTATCACCCCTCAAGGAGACTCCTTTCTTAAGTCCTTCCACATTTCTTTTCCATATACAAATAATGTGGTAGAATATGAGGCACTTGTCACGAGACTCAGAATGGCCATCAAATGGAAAATTAGAAAACTTCATGTCTATGGATATTCTCAGTTGGTCATTAACCAAGCCAATGATGACTATGACATTAAGGACGAGAAATTAATGCCTTACAAATGAATGGTTGACAACTTTCAAACACATTTTCACATGGTGACTTTTGAGCAAGTTCTAAGAACACAAAATAAGGCAGCAGATGCAATGGCCACAATTGGCTCTCTCCTGAACATTTCTAGTAATGTGCCTCAATTTGAATTCTTGGTAGAACAACTTTTGGTTCCTGCATATGACATACCAAAATCAGAGATGGTTTACGAGCTTGTTGGTCCCAATTCTCCATGGTATCAAGAAATTTATGACTACCTCAAGTCCCAAACCCTTCCCTCCAACCTATCTAATAACCAACGAAAGTCCTTTATCTGAAAAGCCGCCAGATACACCATCCTCAGTGATACCCTTTACCGCCGTAGCTTTGATAACTCCCTTCTTTGATGTCTTGACATTGACGAAGCACATACGACCTTGTGAGAGGTACATGAGGGTATATGCTAATCCCATTTGAGTGGTCCTACTTTAGCCGAAAAAGATAATGAGACTTGGGTATTACTGGCCAACCATTGAGAAAGATGCACTTGAATTTTTTAGAATGTGTCACCAATGTCAGATACACAATGACTTGATTCATGCACCAGCACAGGAACTTCGACCGATTACTTCTCCTTGGCCCTTCGCACAATGGGGACTCGACCTCATGGGAAAGATCCATCCTACCTCATCCAATGGCCACAAATTCATCATTACCGCCATTAAGTACTTTACTAAGTGGATTGAAGCCATCCCGCTCACTTAAATTATTGGCAAACAAATTTCCAAGTTTATCCTCAACTATATCATCTGTCGATATGGTATTCCACAATCCATCATCACAGATAACAATCATCCCTTCAAAAATCAAGACGTACGTGAGCTTTGTGAACGCTTCCATATCTAACACCACTTCTCCACACCTTACTACCCATAAGGAAATGGTCAAGCTAAGGCGTCTAATAAAAGGATCATCAAACATCTTAAGAAGACCGTCAATGAAGCTGGTCGTGATTGGCACATACAACTCGATCCTGATTTGTGGGCATATCGCACTAGCATCCATACTCCCACTAGAGCCACTCCATTCGCCCTCGTCTTTGGAGCAGAAGCCATCTTGCCAATAGAGGTCAAAATTCCATCCCTACGAGTCTCTATGAAAGGTCTAATCACGGATGAAGATTATTGACAGTCACAACTGCATGAATTAGAAATGCTAGACGAACGCAGACATAATGCCTTGAACCACTTATAGGCATATCAAAACTATCTTTGCAGAAGCTACAACAAAAGAGTGATGACTCATAAATTTAACATTCGTGACCTGGTTCTCATGTGGAATCCTAAGAATCGGTTCAACAAAGAAAAACCAGGCAAGTTTGAGCCCAATTGGCTGGGTCCATACATCATCACCGTGTCATTTGGTTCTGGCGCATATTAGTTGGCTACTCTAGATGGTGAACAATTGATAGAGCCAATCAAAAATCTACATTTACGCTAGTTCTATACATAGCATTAGAAAGTCTAGAGAACAACCATTAAAAATACAAAAAAAAAATCAATCAAAAATAAAAATTTTGACAAAAATAAAGAGAAATAATTCATCCAATCGTGAAAACATGGAAAACAGGTGCTTTGGATAAGTACCATGGTGAAAAACTAGCAAACAGGTGCCATGTGTAGTCAGTCATTGCTTTGACATCTAATGTCACTCTATCTACCTTAGTCCATAATAAACATCCATTTTTTTGACATTCATCACAATATTTCACCCTGACATCATGATGTTTCTTTCCATGGCCGACAGTGGTTGACATCGAAGTCTTTTGCACCACCTATCGTCCATACCGGTCACGTCCTTTTCATCAACTTGACTAGGGGCAATATTTTATCATGAGACTGCAGTGGGTATTGCACATGGTCTTGACAATCGAAAAAGTTCTGAAAAAATCCTAAAAATCATAAAAGTCCTGAAAAATTTCTAAAAATAAAAAAAAGTCCTGAAAAAATCCTAAAAATCATTAAAATTCTTGAAAAATCCTAAAAATCATAAAAAGTCCTAAAAAAATTCTAAAAATCATAAAAAGTCCTAAAAAAATCCTAAAAATCCTAAAAAGTTCTAGAAAAAGACCTAAAAATAAAAAAATGTCCTAGAGAAAGCACAAAAACATCCAAATAACATCACAAATCCCAAAAATAGAGTCAAAGTTAGTCATGTCAGTCATGTTAGTCTTTGCCAATTGTCGAACTATGAGGTCTCTACGCATTTGCTACCTAGGAAAGGCCATCAGTCAATGTGCCCCCGAGGCCCCCTAGGTTCAGTCCCTTAGGGTTTGTCAGGTCAAGTCAAAACATGTCCATTCATCTTCAATATGTTCGTTCGTCCTTGTCAAACTATGAGGTCTCTGAGTGCACGACGTAGGCAAGGCCATCTGTCGATGAGCCCCCAAGGCCACCTAGGTCAGTCCTTTAGGGTTTGTCATTTTTGTCACATAAGTTAGACATAGTCACACTCAGAACCAAGATAGTCATTTGAACGTCAACGTTCAAACCGTGAACCAATAGAAAACATAGCCCAGTCAATCATCAAGAAAAACATCCGTTAAATTCCCAACACAATGTCAACCTAGTCACTTTATGGTCCCCTTCAAGATGTGTCCTTCTTGGAATTGGACCCTGTCAAAATGTCATTTTGCTTTTCAAGATGTGTCCTTCCTGATGATAGGCTTCATCACATAGTCATTGGCCTTTTCAGGATGTGTCCTTCCTAACGACATGATTCATCACATAGTTATTGGCATTTTTAGGATGTGTCCTTCCTGATGATAGGCATCATCAAATAGTCAATACTGTTAGACTATCAAATCGTCAAACTGTCAAACTGTCACACAATCAACCTTCGACACACAAATCTTGGCAAACATATTGAATGGTTGTTGATTTTCTTGGTCTATTTTGTTTTATCTTTTTATTGTTTTGTCTCTTGGTCATGTTACTAGCTACCTCGAGGATGTCCCATGAAGGATTTAGAGGTGCAATGATGTCTCATGGCCTAGTGTTCCTTGATTGTTGTCTTTGGTGTGTCTTGACAAAAAGACTGGGGCAACTTGGCCTTTAGTATGAGTTAGGACATTCCTTGTCTATGGCTGTATGTTTTTCACAAGTGGACGACCTTGCACACCTTGGTCTATGTCATATCATGGTGTTTGTTGTCCATTTGTCACATTTTACCGCCCAATGATGATTATGCAATCCCTATGATGTTATTTGGAAAAATATTGAAGTATTCCTTTTTCATCCTCACATCCATGATTTCCATGCTAACATTTCTTCTATTCCTTCATCCTCTAGTCCTATCATCCATTTCGAGAGCACACTCACGTTCTTTCAACCTACCTGTCCTCTCAAGGGGGCATACCACTACCTCCTCGTCATCCTTCCTCTCCTCACTTTCAAACTAGGGAATATTTTTGATTTGTTCTTTGACACAATGCGATAAATTGCATCATGTCAAAGAGGGGAAAAATGTAGACACATAAAAATGGCCTCAACTTGTAAACCATATTTTTCTATGACGACCACACTTCTCCCTCAAATAATTCAAATATATAATCATGTCCATTCCTCCATGATTATTTAAATAAATAAATTACATTTATTTATTTAAATGTGTCACTGATCAATCCTTATTTCCTCTATAACATTATCATTTATCCTTGAATAAAATAAACTTATTTATTTATCCCACATTCCATCCCACCAAATAAATAATTAAAAAAATTATTTATTGTCTTTTGTCTCATTCCCATTTATGAATTAAACCATTATTTAATTCATAAGTCAACATTCCTCCATAAATTAAATAATTTATATTATTCCAACTACCCATTTTTCTCACCCATTGATTTGATTATCTCCAATTATATCTCAACCCTTCATTTCAAGGCTTGCCCTAACTTTGACCTAATGTTTCCTTAACCCTAATCCTCCTTATGACATTGATTCTTGGCCTTTGATCTTAGGGCTTCACCAACTTTTAATCCTAGCCATCCATTCTCAATTTGGAATTCTATAAAAGGCCCTCTTTCAAGTCATTTTGAACACAACAAGAGTTATACACAACATGCTTGAGAGATTTTGAGTACTTGAGCATACATATTACTTCAATATTTTGCTTGTCTTTGACATAGATTATAGTTGCAATTCAAATTTGAGGGAAATTATATCATTTTCAGCAAGATGGAGAAGGCCAATAGAGGTCAACCAATGGAAGCTTGAAGACTAGGTGACTTTGTTTCATACTTTCATGTTTCTTTCTTTTCATTGTTCTCCATTGTTATTAGGGATTTAATGGTTTTATGCTATTTACAATTAAGCTGAAAATTTCTCCTTAATACACAAAGAAACGTGAATAAAATTCTTACACATCTAGACATGCATATTAATAATGAGTATTTATTCCACCTAACCACAACTATAGCAAGATGCAATCCATAGAATAAACTATGCTACTGCATACATCCATAATGCTAATTCAGATACCATCAATATTCACTAAACTAACTTCAAACAAATCACTCACTCATCATCCAAAACACAAATCAAATGAATACAATAACAATTTAATTCACAGATAATCCAATGATACGTTCTTGAATCCAGTTCCTTCTATTAACTTTCATCAAATAAGAAACAATTAAGCACAACAAAATCACTGGCGTATGGATTGATCATGTACCATTAACCTTATCAAAATGGATCCAGACTTTTAAAATCATGACATGAAAACGTATGAAAACTATAAAATAATCAAGCCTTTTTACTAAAAATTTTAGAGTATCTTTCTAAGACATTGAAATCCTAGATCTAGTTTCTATCTTCTATCATCAGGTGGTTGATCTTTCTTCAATTAGCCAACCTTTACAAAGTAGATTCTAATAGTACATATAGGGTGCCACATGCATGAATTTATCAATTATCAATCAAGATCCACAATTCATGGAGTCGAAATTGAACACAGAAATAGACTCAGAAACCCTTGTTTCAAGGCTGATCACTCTGTTGCATAAAAAGAAAATCTGATACTCCAAGAAGAAAGTGAAACCCACAGATCAAACTCAGAGTTGAACTTATGTCAAAACCCATAGAAAGAGGAGAAGAGCAGATAGAGCATGATGAAAAGAGTCAGTCACTTTTGCATTGAATGCTCAAGGATGTACTCGACATAACTGGAGAACACCTGTTGAAGAATACCCAAATCCGGCCCATCTAACCAATCACCTTCAAATTTGATTCTTTCAAATTCAACAGAAACCAACCTTTGCATTTCCTTTAACTTGATTAGATCCTATCTAGCAACTCTTACCTCTTCCCGGATATCCATAAACTGATCTAACAATAAATTATCCCCATCATCTCCCTTTTGCATGATTTCCACAAATCTACTCCTCCATCTCTCCCTTAGTTTATCCAATGAGAAGCCTTCTTTATTGGAGGAATCTAAGTTGATTAAAATGGCCACAACCGCCTCTAACTCAATCATCTATTGATTCAAGTCTTTACTCATTTCTCATACTTCTTCTTGATGTCCATGCATAGCTATTGACTTATACCTCATGATGCTCACAGTTTTCTCCACAAAATCTTCATTACCCTGCTCAAGAACTGAATAATCTAGCAAAGTGGACTTGGGCATTTTGCTAATATCCTAAGGCATTTTAACATATTCCTTGTATTCATCATCCTGCTTATCCCAATCCTTAGCTTGCTGGTCTAGATCTTCTGCCAACTCAAGAGCAACCTTATGAATCTTAGAACCCTCAACAAGAACATCATCAACCTCCTGGTTGAGATTATCCAACCATTTATCCATCATTCTTACCTTGCTCTTCATTTAGACCAAATCATCTGCTTCCTTTTTGGTTAACAAAACTGGGGATTCAGGAAGAGAAACTTGCTGGGAAATGGGACTTGAGACATCCTTTAAAAACCCATGAAGTTGATCCAATTGAGTCTTAATCTCATCCTTCCTTTGTTTATCCTTGATCATCTGGGTTTTGGTTGAAGAAGCCACAATATAAATCAAACTCATCTGTTGGTTTCTCATAGGCTTTCCCAAATTTACTGCCCCCAACTGATAATCAATGATTTGGATATCATCACGACTCTTCTCCATTACAGGTATGGCATATTCAACAGTGATCTCTCCAACATCAGTGAGCCTAGTAGAGTGAAGAACCCAGGCCTTCTTTTTAGGTTTCTCTTTCCCAATTTCTTTCATCATTTCTTTCCAATTCAACGGCTGTGGTTGGACAACTTGTTTCCTTTCAAAGTCCAGTTTTAGCGAAGTAGGAGCAATAGGAGTAGTGGCTACCTGGGCTGAAGAATAAGCAACAGTAGTGGAAGAAAAAGGTTGTAACAATGTAGGCCCCAGTTGAGAATCAACCTCCTGCACATTTTTCTGATCACTTTGCTCCTTTTCCTGTGCTAACCTTTCTGCTTCCTCTTTATCCTTTTTGCTCTTGTAGCCTTTTAGCCTCTAGCTCCTAGTTTAAGCATTCCTCTTCTATTTTCTTCTTTTCTAACATTTGATCTTGTCGCTTCTTCAATTCTTCAACATAGTCCCATGCCTCCTTGGACTTCTTTTCATGTTCAACAATCTCAGCAACCTCTCTTTCCCTTTTCAAATGCTCTTGCTCTTCCTTTTTCCTATAAGCCTCTTCTTGTGCTTTGAGCTTAGCTTCAGTAGCTTCTTTTTCTCTTCTTTGCTAGGCCTTTTCTTCTTCAAGGTTATGAATTTTCTGTTGCATTATCAACTTATCCCTCTCCTCTTAAATCTTGAGCTCCTGCTCTTTTTGTTGTTTCTGTTGAGCCAATTCATCAGCCTTGACCTTATCTTCCAACTCCTTCTGCTTAACTACCAACTCAGATTATGCCTTGGACTCCTCTTTTTTCTTAGCTGATGCCTCAACTTGTGCCTTAGCATCAGCTTCTCTTTTTGCATCTTCAAAGATTTCCCACTGATCTTCCTTAGTCAATACATGTTCAGTGCCTGCATCATCTGTCATGTCCAAAGATGTTGATACATGATGCTCTTTATGAGAGGGAGTCTTTTCTAAATTTGTTTCTATATTATGTACCTCAATTTCATCCTCCATTCACTTTAAAACCTTTGCTTCATCATGGAGAGCTCCCTTTGGTGATTCTTGGCCTAATTCTTGTGCATCAGAGGGATGATTAGATGCCTCCCTTGTAGCAGATGCGGAAGCACCCACTTCCATAGTTGTTTCATCTTCCTGTACCTCTGGAAGATATTGAGGAACCACTTCCTCTTCTTGTGCACTAGAAGGCATAAAATCTAAAGGTTCCTTAGGTGCCATCGTTCTCTTTGCCCTTTTATATCCTTGGGTGGTACCTGTAGCCTTCCTCTTCTTAGATGATGTAGCCTCAACCTGATTAGTCCTCAAAATCACCCATTGAATACTCTTATCCAACATCGGTCTTGCAATCTACTTTATGTCGATTGTCTCCTAAATATTCCAATCTATTGGATGAAGATCTTTAGTACCAATCTTTCCTGCATCATACTTGGGATCCAAAACAATCCCATCATTAGAAAATGTTTTTGGAATGTCTTCCTTTATCCCAAACTCAACCATAAGTGGGATAGGTATCCTTTCATAATTATTCTTCTTGAGATCATACTCATTTTGCAAGTCCTCCCAAAAATGCTTGTCAAAGACACTGGGAAGCAAAGCCCTCATCTTGTGTTTGGGGTCATAGTATTTCCTAGCTGTGTACAAGCCCAACTTCAAATAAACTAATTCATCACAAATAGTCTTAGCTGCCTGAATGTGTGGACAACAAAAGGCCCCCAGCTTCATTGGAAACTTATGGCACCCAGTCTTATGTTTGTTGCTAAACTAGAAATTCACAGCCAAGGCTTGATAAATAAACTCCATTAAAATGATCCTATTATCACAACATCTAGGTAGCAAATGGGGGTGACCATCAAAGATTGCTAACCTGAAATAGGTGAATGTGGGGTACTAGATAAACCAATGCCTCCATTCATTCACAAAAGCTATTACCTCCCTGCTAAGCCTATACCTTGCATCCTCATTAAGCTTGTTAATAATGACATAAAGAAAGGCATCATTAACCCTTCTATAATGTTGCTCTGATGCCTGGAAGGTGAGTTGATTATAATACTCCCACACTTTCTTCTGTCCTTGGGCTTCCCTCAATATACCTACTGTTTGAAGTCCAAGAAAAATCCCCACACGGGAAGCTGCATAAACTACATAGGAGGTCATAAAGAAACACTTGGTTTTTCTCAATTTAATCATCTGATTGTGAATGTTGTCCGATACTTTCATTGACCTGTCAAATTGTTGCCTCCCATCCAAAATAGTTTGAATGAAAGGAAACATCCATTCTTTAAATAGTGAAGCATCCCTTTTACTAAACACCCTAGAAAGGATCATGATTATATCTGCAATTTCTTTACTAAAGTTTGCCCTCTTAGGCTAGTCTGGAAGCTTGTTCAAAGACTTCTTCTCCACCCTCATCCAAGTCTTATTCATGTGAAACCTATTCGTCTCCTTATTATCACTGTAAAGATTCAAAGCCTCCGCCTCATTCAATTACTTAGGATTCTTGGGATTAGCTATATGAAACAGGAATTTGATCATTGGAGGTGTGAAGTCAATAATGACATTACCCTTCACATCCACACACTACCTAGTAGTAGGGTTATATGCTGCAGCTGCTGCAAGAATCAACTCCGGACATTAAACAGATAGGGGGAAAAGTGCAACATGTGCCAGTCCTTATTGAACAACTGTCCTTCCTGTGACCTACTCCTCAGTGAATGTCTCCTCATGCAATTATTCATAGTTAAAAGGACCCAAATTGGTGACAATAATATCAGTCCAGTCAGAATCAATTTTGCTAGCTGTGAGGACAACCTCCCTATGCTTACATCTCAAGGTATACAGGAGCTGTTCCACTTTGATCTTCTTTGGCCTATCTCCTTGCCATGAAGTTTCACCTAGCTGGCTCCTCTGAGAGGCCTCATCTGATGCTCCCAACATTTCTTAATACCTACAACAATTCCCTGTATTAGATGAACAAAGTTTCTAATTTAGTCAATCATATAATCCCTCCTCCATCCTCCTAAAATAATATTTACTTGGTCAAACTATGCCTTTATTGGAGGCAGAACCGTAGAAGCATTAGGCATAAAGAATGTTTCTTATCATGTGGCGAGGCCAAGATTAGAATTGGACAAGGAGTAAAATAGTGTCAAAAGTGGGACCAGAACGGGAACCAGAACCAACACAGGGTCAGAGGCAGGACGTGAACGATACCAGAACCGAAAGATGGTCGGAAGCAGGACCAGAACGAGAATCGGATCAGAAACAAATGTTAGCTACCAAGTTCAACTTCCCCTCCGGATCCGGTTCTGACCAAGAGTAAAGATAAGTAACATCATAATAATGAACGAGAGCGAAATAATTCCAACAAAGGGAGAGTATTTCAAACAAGGTATGGTCATATGGACCCTAAACCCTAGGTCACATGGGCCCCAAAGGAAACTAGAAATAGCATAAGTTTATCCCTCCTATAGCTCCTCCTTACAAAATTCATTAAAACCATTAAAAGGTTATATTACAAAACCCTAATTCGCTCGATACATCATTTCCAAAAACTAGGGCACAACAAGAAACCAGTACGAACAACCCAAAACCAACGTGAGAAAACTAGAACAGGGTCTCAAAATGAAAATCATCACCCAAGCAAGGAAACCCCTTCAAAATTGAAACCCTAGTCAAAACCAGAGCACAAAAAAATGGACTTGTCATGAAAGCGACAACAAAACAAACAACAAAACAAAAATGACAAATGGAGAGACAAACCCAACAAAACGGAACGAAACGGAAAAGAAAGAACCAAGCAAACAAAACAAGAAAGAAAAGAACAAACACCAACAAAGGAAACAAAAAACAAAAGAAAAAAAGAAGAAAAACCCCTCTTGTGAATGGGCCAAAACAACACACTCGAAAGAAGAACAGGAGAAAGAAAGACAACAAAACCTACGTCAAAATGCTCCTTAGGATTGATAAGAAAATAGCCAAGATTCGCTCCGCAATTTTCCCCCATGATCGAATCAATTCTCTCGAGACTTTCCTAGCCATGGTTTGCTTAAACAATTCACATAATAATAACAATGAGGTTGTTTAAGCATAATTAAACCTTTAATCAATAATTCACATGTGCAAACAGGCTGCATTTAATGCCATAAATGTGGTAGTTCGGAGACGAAGCCAACGACGCGAACAAACAGTTAAGTCAAGTCTACGAAACATCAAAAGGTAAGGCGGATGCATAGCCGGGTCGGGAACAAGATAAAGAAACTACACAAAGTTCCATATTTTATTTCCAACCCCGAATCTGGCCCCGACAAAAGGATCGACCAAAAACAACAAACGAAGTTGAAGGTGGAGACAAAGCCGAAATGGAACTTCACAAAGTTCGAAGTTCGATTCCAGGTCTGGATCCGGTCCCGACCAAGAAGCAAAGAACAACACAAGAACAAGGGAAGCGGGACCGAAAGAAACACCAGACCCGGCGCAAACAACAAAGAGCGAGGAAGAAAAATAGCAAAGACGAAGTCGGGATGGGAGCACAAAATGGAAACTTGAAATTTCCCACGTGAGTTCCAATCCCGGTTCCGATCCCGCTTGAGCAAACAAACAAAACACAAGGAAGCGACCAACAAACAGGAGGACAGACCAACCCAAGTGTTAGTTGAAAACAACCAACAAAACAAAGGAGAAACAAAAGAGAAGGCGAAGTTGGAGTTAGAACTATATCCAAACTAGAAACCTTGAAATAGTTCCATGTTTAGATTTGGTTCTAGACCCACCTCCGACAGAACAAAAGACAGACTTAGGAGAAAAACAAAAGAACTCCTAAGACCCAAACAAACAACCAAAGGCGACCAAAATAAAAGAAATGGGGGACCCATTTTGTTCGAAAATAAAATAAAATGGGGTGGTTATGCAAGGCATAACAAATGGCGATTCGGCTGAGAAAATTGGTTTACCCATTTTTTAGATATTAAAGAATTTAATCACCCCAAAACTTATAATTTATGAGACATGTTAACTTATGTGTGATCAGAATATTTAAGTAAAGTTGAGCTAGAATCTCAAATGTAGGACCAACATAAACTACTGTTTGAATCTAAGTGTGTGCATGCTTATGGTGTATCCTTCTTTATTTGAGCTTTCTCCACACCTAAACAACTATATCTACAATCCAAGCTACATGGGTTGAGTCCTTTAACTGTTGTGCAATGGAATTCTAGGTATTGCTCCGTTGCTCGTCAGACGTCCATAGCCCCGATGGAGATACCTCTAGTTCTCTCAAAGCATTGCTCTACTGCCAGTTAGGCGTCCATAGCCCCGATAGAGATACTTGGATTATCCATTTAGTATTGAGTTTTCCTTTTATCTTAGTGCTTCTCTTTTTCTTATTTCTTTTACAGGCCTTACTTGAAAAAATTCTTTTCAAAAACCTCTTGAATATAAAGACTTTAAGAGTCTGAGATGCGGGTTGAGAACTACAGTGGATCCCATGACAGTTTTGGGGAAACAAAATTTTCACTTGAATTGAAGATATAATCACCCTGAGATGAATAGGCACTTTATAGTCAGATGTTTTATCTATTTTGTGATAGATTTCAATGATAGTTCAGGAGGTTATCTACAATATAACTTACTCCTAATAGCCTTCAAACTCATGCTAAAATGACCATAAGGCATGAGCTTTAGAAAAAAATCTTTCGACATATATGCCCAAAAATGCCTAAACCAATTTCTCTCCTAGTGCCCACAACATTCTTTGAATAACAACCCTAATGTTTTAAGATGGAAAGAAAAGAGAAACCCCAAAGAAGAAGACAAAAAAAGACAAAAAGCAACAAAGGAAACAAAAAGAAAGAAAGAAACAACAAACAAACAACAAAAAAGGAATCAAAGAACTAGTAATTACACAAAATACATATATACAACCAATTCAGAAACTCAAACCTTTACGATCCAAAGTAATGCTTGAGAAACTACCCATTGAATGGAAATAGAATAGGTTCTCCCATCAAGGTGCTCAAATGAAAAGCGTTCTCACCCAAGATCTCGGCTAATTGATATAGACCTAGCCAGAGTCTATCAAATTTCTGGTGATCACCCTTTTTCTCCTTAGCCTTGTCCCACAACAACACCAGATTTGAGATTCTGAATGCCTTAATCTTAGCTCTTTTGTGAAACCAACATTTGACAACAACCTGATGCTTGAAGAACTGCTGTAGAGCAGCATCTCTTTGTTCTTCCATGTTTAAAAGGTTATTTAGTCTTACCTCAATCTGGTCATCTCTTGTATAAAACTCTTGCATTAATTTAAGAACATGTATTTGTAAGTGTATGGGGAAAACTGGGTCTTGGCCATATACTAATTTAAAAGGGGAACTTCCTAGAGCAACCTTAATATGGGTTCAATCTGCCCATAAGGAAAATCTTAACTGGGTATGCCTGTCTCTAGGATTACTTTCAAGTAACTTCTTTATCACTTCTAACAAATTCTTGTTAGTAGATTCCGCTACACCATTCCCCTGAGGATAGTAGTTAGAGAAATACTTCAAGATATTTTTATGTTTGTAACCCCATTATATAAATTCAACAAATGAAAAGGCAGGGCCATTGTCACATACTTGGGCGAACGACACCCCAAACCTAGTAACAATGTTTTCAGTCTGAAATTTGATAACCACATCAGTGGTGCTGTTCTTGCATGGTTAAGCCTCAGTCCAACGGGTGCAATAGTCTATAGCAGTTAGGATGAATTTGTGTCGTGCAAAAGAATTAGGATTAATTAACCCAACAAAATCCAGTGCCCATTGGGAAAATGGTCTTACCTCATATACTGGTTGTAGAGGCATTGCTGGATTATGCTCCTTTGATGCAGAAGTCTAACATGTATGACATGTCCTAACGTGTTGATGTGCATCCCTGAACACATGGGGCCAATAATATCCTGACCTGAGGATTTGATGAGCCAAAGAATCTGTTGATCCGTGTCCTGTGCCATGCCTAGCATGGAATTCAACCATGGCATGCTTGGCTTCTTGCTGATCCAGACATCATAGGTACACCCCCTCATAATTTCTTCTGTATAGAGCCCCTCCTTTGAGCATGTAATGAGCACTCTTTGTCCTCAGTGCCCTTCTCTAGGTAGCATTCATTCCTTCTAGGCATCTGTTATTGAGAAGGAAGAAGATCAAGTCAATATACCATGGGTCCTTGGTAAATGAGTGCACAATAAATTATTGACAGGTAATATTCTTGTCAACATCTGCCATGGCCTTTGATAAACCTTGTCCTTGGACAAGTTTCATTGGATGGATCTCTAAATCATACTCTTGTAGGATAGCCATCCATTTTCCTCTTCTTTCCCCTAATTCGCTTTGAATAAGGAGAGACTTAATCGCTTTGCATAAGGAGAGACTTAATCGCTGGATTAGGCACTATAGCAAAAACTTGGCTTCTCAAAATGTAATTCCTGAAATTTTTTACTGCTCGTACCAATGCAAAGGCTTGTTTTTCCAAGGATGGGTACCTGACTTCTGCATTCTTGAATGGCGAGCTCATGAAGGCAATTGGTCTTTCATCTCCTTCACCTCTGTGTTGTGTTAGGACTGATGCACATGAATGATCAAATGCAAATGAATAAATATAAAAGGGATTTAGGTAATCTGGGCTGGTCAAGACCGATGCCTCATATATTGATTGCTTGATCTGTGAAAATACAGATTTAGCCTCATTGCTCCATTCAATTTTAGCATCTTTCTTCATCATCTCATTGAGGGGTTTGACAATTTCTGCAAACCCTGTTATGAACCTCCTTATGAAATTAATCCTCCCAAAGAAGGACCTCATCTCCTTTTTACTGCCTGGCATCGTCAATTTCAAAATAGCCTCAACTCTGTCGGGATCTATGGATATTCCCTTTTCTGATATCACATGCCCTAGAAGTTTCCCTTCAGAAACTCCAAAGACACACTTCTTAGGATTTAGAGATACTCCATAGCTGATACATCTCTTAAGGACCTTTGCTAAATCAGCAACATGATCCTTTCTTTTCTTGGAAAATATTGTCAAGTCATCTACATATATAATAATACACTTACCTATCAAATTCTTAAAAGCCACATCCATTGCACACTGAAAGGTAGGTCCAACGTTAATGAGGCCAAATGGCATGCGTCTATAGGCAAATGTTCCCCATTTTGTAGTAAAGGAAGTCTTCATCCTATCCTCATGACTGACAAGCACTTGGTTATACCTAGAATAGCCATCTAAGAATGACATCATCTGAGATCCATTAACAGTTTGTAATACCTCATCAAGAGAAGGAAGTGGATAGTTATCCTTCTCTTAGGCTTTGTTCAAATTCCTGAAATCAACACACAACCTGATCTCCCCACTTTTCTTACGTACTGGAACTAGATTGGCAACCCACGTGGAGTGCCTTACTGGGAAGATAATTCTTGCTGATAAAAGCTTTTGCACTTCCTTCTGTATTAAAGGCTCGATCAAAGTGTTGATCGGGCACTGCTTTTGATGAAAGGGCTTGGCTTCTCGCTTCAATGTTATTGTGTGTGTGATCACAGAGGTGTCAAAAGTCTTCAAATATTCATAACTCTAGGAAATTGCTACAATATCTTCTTTTAACACCTTAATTATTTCATTTTTGATCTCCTTAGGGCAGGTCTTGCCTATAAGGACATTTCTTTCGGGGCTCGAATCAGCCAGATTAATAGATTCATACTTCCCTCCTTCACTTTGCATTGGCACTCTCTCCCAAGCCCGAGGATCAGAATCAAATATCCTATCTAAGGCTACCATCCCCTTGGCGATGCTGTTACTCTTTAAGTTCATTACTCCTTCCGTATCACAATCTTCAGGGTCCCATTCTCCCTGATCTCTATCCGATTCATCTATTATCTGCCCTTCAAAGACATCTGAACTAGCCAAGAAGGAAAGTATGTGTTGGTCATCCTCAAAGACCTAAAAATTCTGAACATTATCAGGGACTGCTAGGATTGTAACTAGCTCAACTGAAAATCTTTTCAATTTGGAGTCCTGCATAGGCTCCAAAGTACTAGCAGTAACTGCCAAAGCATCTGCAATATGATTTTGTTCCCTAGGAATCAAAGTAATTCTGAAAGCGTCAAAGTCCTCAATCAAATTCCAAGCCCTATTTTTGTAAGCAACCAATCTTTTATTATGGCAAGTATATTGGCTGTGAACCTGTTTGATAATGACTTCAGAGTCCCCCATCACCATAAGAGATGTGACCTTCTAATGAGCAAACATTAAGCCCCTAGCAAGTGCTTCGTACTCTGCCACATTGTTTTTGCAACCAAACTGTAGCCTATAGGAAGCAAAGTAAGTCTTCCCCTTTGGATTGGTTAATTCCACCCCTGCTCCACTTCCTGATTTGGACTTAGAGCCATCAAATTTTAGAATCCATAATTGATCTAGGGCTGGGATCTCTTTCTTTTTCTGGCCTATAGTCTTTTGCTTGGCGGAAGTATATGGCAGCTTGGACTGGTGCTGATCATCAACACTTGAAAGTAACTAGGGGCATAGTTCATCATAAGATTCCCCTAAATTGAAAATTTGTTCAGGAAGTGATTCTTGAACCTCCCCTTGAGCTAGGTCATGATTTAGTACCTTTGTCACCAATGCGTTGGGCATTGGAAGTGTTTCCGGGGTAAGTGTAATTGACAAAGACCGAGATTCCTCAGTCTCTAGTGGTAATTCAAAACACATAACCTGAGTCTGCTCGAGTTGAGGAGATGATTCCCTCTGAGCAGAGCTGGCTCTCATAAGGATGGTTGCATCCTTTTCTTGAAATGGAAATTCATTAGTAGAGGCTTGAGGTTGACATTCACAAGTTTCTTCTAGCCTCGAGACATGTTTTAAAATGTCTACACAGGGTTGGTAAGTTAACTCAGAATGATTCTGGTAATGCACCCTACACCAGTTAGGAAGTAGGAGACTCCACATATCGACCTCCTCTCCCAGTACCAACCCATCCTGTTGTACTTTCCTTATTAGGACTTGCTAATTAACAATAATCATTAGGTCATTTTGCTGTGAAAGGGGTGAGTCATCAGAATGAAGTACTAAAAAGGTCATGATTTCCTCCTGGTTGTAAACTCCTATCTCGGTTTCGAAATAGGCTACCTCATTAGGGGAATCATATTCAGTGATCACGTGTTTGAGCTTGGGCTCACTTTCAATTCTGATCTAACTTGCTATTCCTTTCCAGGGTAGCCACATGTGTGAGAAATCCAAAGACAAATATCCACCTAGACTTTTCATTAGGTCTCTGCTCAAGAGCATACCATAGGTTTCTGGGATATCTGTGACTTGGATATCCACATAAGTTTGGATCCTCAGATCAGATCCAATCTATACATGGATATTTTTAAGCTATCCTACCACATTAACTTCTATTTTATCTAACTGGATAACCTTTTTATTTTTCTGGAGTGGGCTTAGACCTAACTTCCTACAAATCAAAAATGGCATGACATTCCCCGATGCCCCAGAATCCAACAGATAGTTATGTAAATTCTTTCCAAAAATTCTCAAACTTAGCAAGAAAGGTGGAGTACCAGTCTTACCTTTATAGAGAGCTACATTCATCTCATTAGTAAGAGTCGCCTTTCTCTTCCTTTTGACCTATCTGCTTCCCCCAAGGCTTTCAACAAGATTTCCTTTTGAGCTGGGCACCATTTCAAAATATCAAAGAAAGACATTGAAGTCTTCTGCCTCTGCATCTCTGTAATGAAATCAAATTCTGAATCATTCCTAACCTAATATTTAGGAATTGAAGATGAATTACCTTTGTTATGAGAATTTGATGGCCCCTTTGGTGGTGGTGGATTATTATCAGCATTCTGATTTGGCGGGACCATGTTATTAGGAGGGGCAGAGGTTGTGAATGGCCCTCGGTTATGATTTCTAAGGAAATGACCTCCCTTGGTTTGGAAGGCTTGGGCATCATACACATCTTCTACTGCTTCATTGTCTTCCTGGTTGGGAAATGGAAGTTCTTCCTCAAAGATATCATATGCCATGGCAGTATTCGTTGATTCACCAGATTTGTTGGATGCACCCTAGAATGGAGCATCAGCTTGGGCTATCTTAATCATTTTTTCCATTTCTGGGCAATTTACCTCAGAATGGATTGCCGTATCATGTAGTCTACACCAATTGGTCATAAGGTTGAGGTCTACCACATTAGCAGTGTGCGGCTTCTCGTCTCCTGCTTGATAATTGTGGGAAACTCCTCCATTATTGGGTCTAGTATTCCATGGT
Source organism: Sequoia sempervirens (assembly GCA_007258455.2). Taxonomy (NCBI): domain Eukaryota; kingdom Viridiplantae; phylum Streptophyta; class Pinopsida; order Cupressales; family Cupressaceae; genus Sequoia; species Sequoia sempervirens. Next base: position 90,449 of record VDFB02334337.1, read on the forward strand.
CTATTGTTGTTAGGCCTTTGATTGTATCCTCTATTCTGATTTTGATAGTTTTTATTAGAGGAGTTTTGGTTCTGGAAATTCCTATTGGTGTTTTGGTTGGTATTATAATTCTGACTAGGATTTTGGTTAGGATAACCACCCTGATTAGAATATCCTCCCTGATTCTGAAAACCTTGGTTCTAGTTCTGAGGGGGATTCTGTCTGAGTTGAGCCATGTCCTTAGACATCTAAGACAGTTTTTTTTGAGAGTCTCCATCTCGTTGGTCAGTTGGAGAGTCTTTTCACTCTCCACATTCTTCACAGTAAAAGATTGATTAACTAAACTTGATCCTCCAGCTTGATTTTGGTAATTTTGATTTTGCTGGGAGGAATCCTGGGGACCATTGTTAAAAAATGGAAAGGGAGGTGAAGCTTGGAACTCAGACATGGGTCCGTATTGGGAATAGGACATCCCTGGGACCATATTGAATAGAGGGGGTGGATTGGACATTTGGTATCCTATAGGAGGGAGAACTCCTCCTAGACTCCCGAATTGTAGACTAATCTGCTGTTGCAACTGAATGGCGAGATGATATACCTTAGCCAAAGAGTCAGTTTCATTAGCATGATATGTCCTTTTCAAGAACAAGCCAATCAAAGGGTCCACAACCCTTAAGTATGCCAAGATGGCGATGTTCTCAGCCACTAGGTAAGGATCCTGCAACCTTCGGTACATTCTTTGGAACCTGGTGTTGAATAGAGGCAGTGATTCATGGTGTTCTTTTCTTATAGTGGAAAACTGGTGGTAAAGGATATCAGGATCTACATAAACCTTGAAGTGATTGATAAAGGGATTCTCTAAATCAGTCCAACTTAGAACCGAATCTTGGGGTAAGTTCAGGTACCAATTGTACGCCATGTCTCCCAATGAATAGGGGAACAATCTGCACACAACGTCTTGATGAGCCACCTTAGCACGGGTACATGCATCTTTAAATTCCTGTATGTGCTCCTCGGTACTTCTTGACTCCCCATGCATGTACTTAGGACAAAACCTCTCTGGGTTCTTTGGGAGATTGTGTATACCTCCAGGGATAGTCCCTAATGGTGAAGGGTTATTAATAAAGTAAGCCATAGGTCTTGGAGGTGATACAGGTTGAGTAGGTTGTGGAATGGGTGACAGTGGCCAGTGAGGTGGTGTAGGTGGGTTTGGTGGAAACCCAGGTGGTGATAAAAGGTTGGATTAAGACTCAATGAGCACGAGGCCCATGCCCAAGAGGGGTTTGGAGTTCAACAAGTGGTTCAGGGTTCTGAGAAGATCTAAGAATTCTCTCATGCCTATAAGCAGAAACAACTGTTCTAGCTAGCTTGTTCCTTCTCAGCCCTCCCTTCTAGTACTAGATCTGTTGAGGTTCAAAACAACACAACAACATTAAACATAATATTACTATTCTATTTCCCCTTAAAGAGAAAGATAACACATGGAGATCTAACTCCCAAGGTCCTGGTAATTGGTTCTCAATTATGTTGATTTCACTCAGTGGTTGATATAACTATAATGTTCAAGGGGCCTTTGCTAGTAACAAAGAACAAGAATGCATAACATCAAGTAGTCTACGTTTGGGGGGTTTTAAATAAAAGAAAAAGATGAATCAGAGCTTTAAATCAAAGAAACGTGAGTAAAATTCTTACATATCCAGACATGCATATCAGTAATGAGTGTTTATTCCACCTAACCACAATTATAGCAAGATACAATCCATAGAATAAACTATGCTACTGCATACATCCATAATGCTAATTTAGATACCATCAATATTCACTAAACTTACTTCAAACAAATCACTCACTCATCATCCAAAACACATATCAAATGAATAATAATAACAATTTAATTCACGATAATCCAATGAAATGATCTTGAATCCGGGCTTCCTTCTATTAGCTTTCATCAAATAAGGAACAATTAATCACAACAAAACCACTGGCGTATGAATTAATCATATATCATTAACCTTATCCAAATGGATCCAAACTTTGAAAAGCATGACATAAAAACCGTATAAAAGCTGTAAAATAATCAAGCCTTTTACTGAACTTTCCAGAGTATCTTTCTAAAACATTGAAACTCTAGACCTAGTTTCTATCTTTCATCATCAAGTGGTCGAACTTTCTTCAATTCATTTGAAATTCTACAGTGATTCTAATAGTACATAAAGGGTGCCACATGCACAAATTTCTCAATTATCAATCAAGATCCACAATTCATGGAGTAAAAAATGAACACAAAAGTAGACTAAGGAACCCCTGTTTCAAGGCTAATCACTCTGTTGTACAAAAAAGGAAATCTGATACTCCAAGAAGAAAATGAAACCCACGGATCAAACTCAAAGTTGAACTTATGTCCAAACCCACAAAAAGAGGAGAAGAGTAGATAGAGCATGATGAAAAGAGTCAGTCACGTTTGCACTGAATGCTCAAGAATGTACTCGTCAAAACTAGAGAACATCTGTTGAAGACTACCCAAATCCATCCCATCCAACCAATCACCTTCAAATTTGATTCTTTCAAATTCTGTAGAAACCAAATTTTGCATCTCCTTTAATTTGATTAGCTCCTTTCTATTAGTTCTTACCTCCTCCATGATATCCATAAATTGATCTAACAATAAACTCTCCCCATCATCTCCCTTTTGCATGATTTCCTCAAACCTATCCCTCCATTTCTCCCTTAATTTATCCAAAGACAAGCCTTCTTTTTTTGAGGAATCTAAGTTGATTACAATGGCCACAATTGCCCCTAATTCGACCATCTATTGATTCAAGTCTTTACTCATTTCTTGGAATTCTTCTTGATGTCCATGCATAGCCCTAGACTTATATCTTATGATGCTCATAGTTTTTTCCACAAAATCTTCATTATGATGCTCAAGAATTGAACTTTGATAGTATCCTCAAGCCTTTTAACATATTCCTTGTATTCATCATCCTGCTTATCTAGATCCTTAGCCTGCTGGTCTAGATCTTCTGCTAATTCAAGAGCAGCTTTATGAATCTTAGAACCTTCAACAAGAACATTGTCAACCTCTTGGTTGAGCTTATCCAACCATTTATCCATCATCCCCACCTTGCTTTTCATTTGAATCAAATCATCTGCTTCCCTCTTTGTTTAAAAAATTGGGGATTCAGGAAGAGCATCTTGTTGAGAAATGGGACTTGAAACATCTTTCAAAAAACCATGGAGCTGATCCAATTGAGCCTTAAGCTCATCCTTTCTTTTTTTATCCTTAATCATCCAAGATTTAGTTGAAGAAGCCACAATATCAATCAAAATCATCTGTTGGTTTCTCGTAGGATTTCCCAAATTTACTACCCCAACTGATAATCAGTGATTTGCATATCATCATGACTCTTCTCCATTACAGGTATAGCACATTCAGTAATGATCTCTCCAACATCAGTGAGCCTAGTAGAGTGAAGAACCCAAGCCTTCTTTTTAGGTTTCTCTTTCCCAATTTCCTTCATCATTTCATCCCAATTCAACGGATGTGGTTGAACAACTTGTTTTCTTTCCAAGTCCAATTTTAACCAAGTAGGAGCAATAAGAGTAGTGGCTTCCTAGGCTGAAGAAGAAGCAACAGTAGTGGAAGACAGAGGTTGTAACAATGTGGGCCCTAGTTGAGAATCAACTTCCTACACATTTTTCTAATTACTTTGTTCCTTTTCCTGTGCTAACCTTTTTGCTTCCTCTTTATCCTCATGTTCTTGTAGCTTTTTAGCCTCCAACTCCTTCTTTAAACATTCCTCTTCCTCTTTATTTTTCTCTAACATTTGATCCTGCTGCTTCTTCAACTCTTCAACATAGTCCCATGCCTCCTTGGAATTATTTTCATATTTAGCAATTTCAACAGCCTCTCTTTCTCTTTTCAAACATTCTTGCTCTTCCCTTTTTCTATATGCCTCTTCTTGTTCCTTGAGCTTAGCTTCAATAGCTTCTTTTTCTCTTCTTTTTTGGGCCTTTTCTTCTTCAAGGTTATGAATTTTCTACTGCATCATCAACTTATCCCTTTCCTCTTTGATTTTGAGCTCATGATCCTTTTGTTGTTGTTGTTGAGCTAACTCACTGGCCTTGACCTTATCTTCCAACTCATTTTTCTTAATTTCCAATTTAGATTGTGTCCTGGCCTCTTCTTCTTGTTGCTTATTTGATGCCCCAGCTTGTGCCTTAGCATCAACTTCTATTTTTCGCATCTTCAAAGAGTTTCCATTGATCTTCTTCAGTCAATATGTGCTCAGTCCCTGCATCATCTGTCATATCAAAAGATCTTAATGCCATATTCTCTTTATCATATGCAGTCTTTTCTGAATCCGTTTCTACATTATGTATCTCAATTTCATCCTCCATTTTCCTTAAGACCTTTGCTTCACAATGGAGGGCTCCCTTCGGTGATTCTTGACCTAATTCTTGTGCATTAGAGGGCTGAATAGGTACGTCACTTGCAACAGATGTAGAATCCCCCACCTCTGTAATTGTTTCATCTTCCTACACCTCTGGAAGGTCTTGAAGAACCACCTCCTCTTCTTGTGCACTAGAAGGCATAAACTCTAAAGGTTCCTTAGGTACCATCCTTCTCTTTTCCCTTTTATATCCTTCAGTGGTACCTGCAGCCTTCCTCTTCTTAGATGATGTAGCCTTAGCCTGATTAGTCCTCAAACTCACCCATTGAATACTCCTTTCCAACATTGATCTTGCAATATGCTTTATGTTGATTGTCTCCTCAACATTCCAATCTATTGGATCAAGATCTTTAGTACCAATCTTGTCTGCATCATATTCAGGATCCAAAACCATCCCATCATCAGAAAATGTTTCTAGAATGTCTTCTTTTATCCCAAATTTAACCATAAGTTGGATAGGTATCCTTTCATAATTCTTCTTCCTAAGATCATACCCATCTTGTAAATCCTCCCAAAAATCCTCCAACAGATTAAAGTGCTTCTCAAAGACACTCAGAAGCAAATCACTCATCTTGTTCTTGGGGTCAAAGTATTTCCTTGCTATGTATAAGACCAACTTTAAATAAACTAATTCATCACAAATTGCCTTAGCTACCTGAATGTGTGGACAACAAAAGGCCCCCAGCTTCATTGGAAACTTATGCCACCCAGTATTATGTTTGTTGCTAAACTAGAAATTAATAGCCAAGGCTTGATAAATAAACTCCATTAAAATGATCCTATCACCACAACATCTAGGTAGCAAATGTGGGTGACTATCAAAGCCTGCTAACCTGAAATAGGTGAATGTGGGGTACTGGATAAACCAATGCCCTCATTCATTCAAAAAAGCCATTTCCTCCCTACTAAGCCTATACCCTACATCACCATTAAGCTTGTTAATAATGACATAAAGAAAGGAATTATTAACCCTTCTATAATGTTGCACTGATGACTACAAGGTGAGCTAGTTATAATACTCCCACACTCTCTTCTATCCTTGGGCTTCCCTCAATATACCTACTGTTTGAAGTCCAGGAAAAATCCCCACACGGGCAGCTGCATAAACTACATAGGAGGCCATAAAGAAATGCTTGGTTTCTCACACTTTTATCATCTAATTGTGAATGTTGTCTGATACTATCATTGACCAGTCAAATTGTTTCCTCCCATCCAAAATAGTTTGAATGAAAGGAAACATCCATTATTTAAATAGTGAAGCATCCCTTTTACCAAACACCCTAGAGAGGAACATGATTATATCTACAATTTCTTTACTAAATTCCACCCTCTTAGGCTAGTCTGGAAGCTTGGTCAGAGACTTCTTCTCCACCCTCATCCAAGTCTTATTCATGTGAAACCTATTCCTCTCCTTATTATCACTGTAAAGCTTCAAAGCCTCCGCCTCATTCAATTGCTTAGGATTCTTGGGATTAGGTATATGAAACAAAAATTTGATCATTGGAGGCGTGAAGTCAATAATGACATTACCCTTTACATCCACACACTTCCTAGTAGTAGGGTTATATGTTCCAGCTGTTGCAAGAATCAACTCCATACATTGAACAAATAGGGGGAAAAGTGCAACATGTTCCAGTCCTGATTGAACAATCCTTTTCGTCCTTCCTATAACCTGCTCCTCAGTGAATGTATCCTCATACAATTCTTCATAGTTAAAAGGACCCAAATTGGTGTTAGTAATATCAGTCTAGTCAGAATCAATTTTGCTAGCTGTGAGGACAACCTCCCTATGCTTACATCTCAAGGTATACGAGAGTTGTTCTACTTTGATCTTCTTCGGCCTAACTCCTTGCCATGAAGTTTCACCTGGCTGGCTCCTCTGAGAGGCCTCATCTAATGCTCTCGACATTTCTTAATACCTGCAGCAATTCCCTGTATTAGATGAACAAAGTATCTAAGTTAGTCAATCATATAATCCCTCCTCCATCCTCCTAAGATGACATTTACTTGGTAAAACTATGCCTTTATCGGAGGTGAAACCGTAGAAGTATTAGGCATAGACAATATTTCTTATCATGTGATGATGTCGGGATCAGAACTGGATATGGAGTAAAACAATGTCAAAAGCGGGTCCGGAACGGGAACATAACCAAAAAAAGGTCAGAGATGGGAGGGGAATGCGAATCAGACCAAAAACAAATGTTAGTCCCCAAGTTCAACTTCCCCTCTAGATCTGCTTCCGACCAAGAGTAAAGATATAGTGACAACATAATAATGAACGAGAGCGGAATAATTCTAGCAAATGGAGAGTATTTAAAACAAGGCGATCATATGAACCATAAACCCTAAGTCACATGGGCCCCAAAGGAAACTAGAAATAGCCTAGTTTATCCCTCCTACAGCTCCTCTGCACAAAAGTCATTAAAACCATGGAAAAGGTTATATTGAAAAACCCTA